>JBBPFJ010000509.1:0-91095 GCA_037975025.1 Excoecaria agallocha
TCTCACTAGCAAGCATTGAAGAGGGCATGCAATTAATGAGGAAACAAGCAATAGACAAAGCATCGGTCCTAGAACTGTTTAGGAATTTTCATAAGAAACAAAAGGATCCGTGCTGTCTCAAGCAAATGTTTGTTCTTCCTCTCAGCAACTCCATTTTGGGATGGTGTGTTGGGACATGATGATTGATGAAGTATGCCATTCTGAGTCATATACATCTGAAAAGAATATGAAAAATACTCTTTTGCATTATCACTCCGTCAAAATGCGAATAAAAATATTAAATCGAGTTTTGATCTCAGCACAAAAAACACAAAAATGAGCGAATAATTTAGACCGACTTTTCATAAAGAATATCCGAGTCATACGACAGTAATCATCTACAAATGTTACAAAATACTTGAATCCAGGTTTGGCTACCACAGAACTTGGTCTCCAAACATTGAATGAACCAATTCAAATACAAAAGTAGCTCGTTTATTAATCCAAGGACTTAAAGAGTTACGGTGGTGCTAGGCAAACTGACATGACTCCTAGTCAAGAGAAGAAACATCACAAAATTGAGGATAAAGTTTCCTCAGAGTCGGCAAAGAAGAGTGTTCCCAACCGACAGTGTGTTTCAAAGGAGACAAAACACTAGAACAAGCAACCGATCTCGATATCTTTCTATCAAGAATATAAAGGCCTCATGAGATGTAACCTTTACTAATGATCTGTTTTGTTACAAGATTTTGAAAGATATAATGATTAGAGAAGAAAGAAATAAAACAATTAAGATCATGTGTGAATTTACTTGCAGAAATTAAGTTAAAAGAAAGTTTCGGTTTATGTAGAACTGAACCTATAGAAATTGATGAAGTTAGATTAACTGTGCCAAATCCGTTTACATGAGAAAGTGATCCATCTGCCATTGTAACTAGAGAAGAAGATGTATGAAACTGACTAGTAGAAAGTACATTTTGATTACCTGTCATATGATCTGTAGCACCAGAATTAATGACTTACTGGGATAAGGAGGATAAAAGACATGTATTTGGATTTCCTACCCCAGCAATAGTAGTAGTGGGTGAAGTTTTCAAAGAATTCCGATACTGAATAAATTTTGCATACTTATCTGTAGAAATTATAATATACTTTCCAGAGGCATTGGTTGTAACAATGTTTGCTAATTTAGGCTTTTAATTATGCAATTTTCTACAAAATCTTTTTGTATAACCAGATTTATGGCAATAATAGCATACCATATTCTTGTTTTGATTTATATTGAATAATACCAAGCTGCAAAGAATAACACCTTACAAGTCTCCAAACCCTATCGACAAATAAAATATCAAATCTCTTAATAGAATGCAATCCAAATTCACAAGCAGTAAAGAAGTAGCCAAATAAAGAGCCTGAGATCTCCATAGCCAGTGCAATGCACTCTAGGTGGTTGCAGGGGATTGAAGCAACAAACCAACACCTAAGTGGCAGCAGCAACCACCATTCAAATATCACAACCACAATTGGAAACAGAGCCCAGAAAATGCCAACAACTTTTCAAATCTGAAACTTGAAGGATTAGAACCAAACACCATAGAAAGAGGGAAAAAAAAGCCTCCAGACTAGAGCCAGAAGCTACCGACAGAAGGAAATACCTTCCAGCACCTCAAATGCCAAAATACCCAAATAGTTTCCTCAAGTAAAAATGCATGGTAACTAAAGAGGTATGGGATAGAACCTCTATGAAGAGACAGAACCCAACGGAGTGGAGGACAACCTCAAGTAGACATCGGATGACCACCGGAGTGCCAGGATATGGCCGGAAATGGTAAGTCGATGCTGGAGAAGAAATCGGAGGACCAGTGGACAAGGCAAGCTCCTCCACTCGCCGGCGCGTGAGAGAAGAGGCGGGACTTTGTGGCAGCGTGTGTGGATCACTCAATGGTAGGATGGACGCTGGATTTTGTGGGGAGGCCGAACTGACACCTGGCAGAAAATTTCTTTTTCTTGTAAAGTGCTGCACATGCTTTTTGGTTACGTGCACACTTCAACAGTTGGCTATTTCTTTCCCTTTATGTAAATGTCCTTGCTTCGGGGGACCACAATGATTAGAGAATCAAATCCAAATTATTACTCTCTCTCTATTTTCTTTTCCTATCCTTATATTCCATTCTCTTTTTCTCTCTTTCTTCTCTTCTAAGTCAAGTTCGTGTTCTAAATTACTCTTAGGATTTAATCCTAACATTATTCAAAAATTCCATTCCTATTTATGTTTCTTTAATGAGAATGACAATTTACCTCCCTATTTTATGACATAATATTTGAAATTACAAATTTGCATCCCCAATAAATATCACATGCTATATCTGATGATAAACAAATTTGCATAAGCTTTAGTTGCCATTGTTATTTATCCTTTCGAAATATATTGAGTTAAAAGAACAGTTTGAGCTTGTATAGAGTTTCATTTCTTTATTTTCAGCTTCAGGAGAAGCTTGTAATGAATTGATGGCATATTCATTGATACTGTCTTGTTGTTGCTACACTTGCTGCATCAGAAGGAAGCTTCGCAAGACATTGAATATCACGGTAGATCCTCTATATCTCTATGTGATTATGATAAATTTTGTGGCATTTCATAAACGAGGAAGATAAGAGCAGTAATGACTTGTGTGCAATAACACTTGGGGATGTGGTTGGAATTAATGCTTTTCTCTAACAGTTTATAAGATGGATTCTATTATTAAATAATAATGTGAAGGAAGTGCTCATATAACCATAATTATAACAGACAAATTAAAGCATGGCTGTTCTTTTTGAAGGTCTGATAATTCATTACATATACCCCAAATATCTTTGCTAAAACTAGTACAAAGCTTTGAACTATGTCTGTTTCTGCTAGCTCTTGAATTGAAGGCGAGTTCTGTTGAAGCTTTGCTCCAAACAGGATCAGACACATGTACGAACAAAGGGGGGCAACTTTTTATCCTCGAATATTTTTTTTTTTGGATTTTCAATTTTAACCTTTTAATTTTAACTATTTGCCCCTCTTAATATTGATTTTAGAATAATTTACTATTTGAATTTTGATTTCAACCAAATTTTCCTGTATTAATATTCGTTTTAATAAAATTTACTTAATTGATTTCAACAAAATTTGCCCTCCCTTAATCTTAAATCCTAGGTCCACCCCTGGCTCCAAACGAAATAAAATAATGAGAAAAAAGAAGCCAAAAGTGGATTTTTATGCATCAATTAAATGTGATATTGCCTTATTTTGTAACCTGCAACCATTAGTTAAAGCAAACAACATATGCATGAAATTTATCCTCAATAGGAGTGAGGAGTCTGGTTTTAGCAAAAATTTGGTTAGAAAGAAATGAATATTTCGAAGTTCCCATGGTTTTTGTCAAGCATATTTTGTCTTGCATTAAATAAGGAATTTGCAAGACTGCATCTTGATTTCAGGATTTACTATTGTTGAAATTTGATGTCTAATAGCAGTCCTAATTTATATTTTATTCCAAAGTACAAAGCCCCTTATCCTTTTTTTTTTTTTTTTTTTTTCAGGGTGGCTTTATTGATGATTTTCTCTCCATTTAATGTGTTGTTGCTGTGCCCTTGTTCAAGAATGGCGAGAAGTGGAGATTCGTGGGATATATGGTATGTTTTGTAGGATCTGTGCTTGCCTTTCTTCAACTTCAATTAATAAGATGTGCTTATGTTGATGAACAAGTTCGCTTCTTGTTTGATGTAAAAGTTACTGTTGAAGGTGCTGAAAAGACAAAACAAGCCCACCACCCTCGCAGTTCATGGAGTCCTAGTGATGGAATGCAGTTTAGTAGTTGGTTGAACACCTTTATAATTGGAAAGCCGAATACAGAGGTAATGACTAATTGCCACTGTTATATGAAGCTTGTATTGGACTGTTTTATAGCCGTAAATCAACCTTACATGTGTCTAGATTTTTTTTTTTTTTGTAAAGCTGCTTTTTCATCAATTTCATATTTGGCACATGATGTATTATAAGCTAAATTGTTAATCAATATAGAGTAGTTTGAGTTAATTACCTGGAATTTGCATGTTCATACAGATCTCGAATTTGTTGGGTTTAGGGGTTTCACCTAGACACTATTTGATTATTCTTGGGGAGAGCCAAATTAAGGCACAAACCCCATGTCTTTGCTTCATCTTGCTTAATAGCCCACTATGAATTTGGGTTTTGTATGTACTAATCCTATATATCATAATTTCAAGTGCATGAATTTCGCATTCAATGTTGAAACATCCAGTTTACGGGTCCTCTCCTTTCCTTTGATTCACCATCAAATAATTAGCAAAATTGATGATTGTGCTAAATATTCATCTTTAGTTTGTTCAACATTCAAAAATGGGAAAGTGAAAATAATCCATTGCAGCCAGAAAGGTGATGGATATGAAATAGTGAAAATAATCCATTGCAGCCAGAAAGGTGATGGATATGAAATAGTAAGAATATGATCTTCACTTATTAGGAACCTATAAGTTCGCATCTGCTTCTTCAACTTCTCAACTCCTCTTGTTTAGTTTCTTAGTTTCACTTTTTGTGCAGTGTTCTTCTGATCTTGTGTTGTACTTAATGAAGTTCTTGATTTCTTTCAGAATTCTTAATGGCTGCATTGCATCAATATGGATCAAATAATCCATTGGGTGTACATTCAGAGATGGATAAAATTGCTTTTTACCCTTATTTTTATGTAAAGGATCAAGTAGGTTGAGTAGCTTTTGCTATCTTTTTTTTTTTTTTTTTTTTCCATTTGGATTTTTTAAGTTCCTAATGTTTTTGAGTCATCCTGACAATTATATACATGCTAATCCGATGCCCACCCCGCCTCATATTGTGCCGCAATGGTATTTCCTACTGATCCATGCCATTCTTCGTAGTATACCTGACAAATCGGGGAAGTTTAGCCGCAATAGCACCAGTTTTTCTATGTCTGTTGGCTTTACCTTTCTTTTTTTAAAAGTATGTATGTGAGCATTCGTTTTGTGATATAAAAGATCTTGAACAACTAGGAGAAAATATATTTGCATGCATATTAAGAAGGATTGTATCTTACATCTGGTGCAAGGACTGCACTTCTATTAGCTGAGATTATGAACAGCCAATTTACACTTGTTGCTAAACCCAGCATACACACTATTTTGGGTAGGCAGTAGATTTTTTAGTTACACATCATATATATACATGGAAACATCAGGCAGTGGGGTAAGATGCCTGCATTGCGATGCCACAGAGTCCTTCCTTAGCATCTATATCCTTTTGCATTCTTATGTAGCCTTCTTCTCCCCACTGCGTTCCCCATGAATTTTTCACCAGCCAGTAGTTCTTCCCATTGCTGCTTCCGTACCCAACAGCTGCAACACCATGATCTAGTTCAGTTCCACATGGTCCTGTAAATATTCCACTTGAATAGAACTGAAACTCGAAACCACTTGCATCGATTGCAACGGATACTGGTTGCTTTGAAACAGCCTTCATCAGTGCTGCTTCATTGTTTGCAGGTACATCTTCGAATCCAGTGATCTTAGCAGCATGGTTAGCCTCCTCCTTCGTATTGCAGGTTCCATCAGATCCCTCGTAAGGATAGTTAGATTCAGTGGTTATACCTTGGTTTTTCTCGATGAATTTAAAGGCATCATCCATTAGACCACCTTGCATCCTTGATCCTCTCCCTTGGTGTCACAATCCACTAGTTCTTGCTCTGATAGGGAAATCAATTTACCGGTTGTTAGCTGAGTAATTCCTTCTACTCCAGCCACTGCCGAAAAGGCCCAACAAGATCCTGTACAAAAGTTCGATTTTTGAATTAACTAAACAATGCTCAATTACTAACTAATGAGATGACTGGTTTGGTTCTGTTAGTATAAAGTTGGGGGACTTACCACACTGGCCTTGATCCTTGATGGCTGTAACAGCACCTTTTTTTCTCCAGTCCATTGAAGTCGGTAGTGCGGTAAGGTTTTCATATCTGAAAGGGCCTGCCTGTGCAGAACACATATGTCCCTTGAATCTGTTTCGAGTGGTTTTGAACTCGTCATTTGTAAGATCTGCAAATTGATTGATTCCTAATGTGTATGGTTTGTCTCCAATGTTGTTAAAGGATTCAATACGTTGGACATTTTCCTTGAAGATATTATAACGCATCGCCTTCTCATTAGCATCCTTGTATACACGCCCATAACGAGCCATCCATTCCTCGTGCATTGCCTGCATTGATGAATCAAAGATAGTACGAGCTGAAGCTAAAGAAGCCAAAGCTCCCAAAGCGAAAATGAATGCCAAGCAGATGCATCTTTGGTGTACTACTGATGCCATGGGAAATGGTGGCTACTGTGTTTGATGGAGAAGTGCAAGTGGTTCTTCAATTTATATAGAGTTCCGGTTTCAGTTGCTTGTCATTTTAAGTTTCATTCAGGCAAAGTTTACGTGCCTGGAAAAACATCCTGATTTGGACCAATATGGTCTGTTAGATTACCAATTTAGTACGTTTATATATATAAATTTTTTATGTGTAATTTAAACTGTTAGATATGGATGCAATTTAATAATTAGTTCCAGTCAAGGTTGGTTATTTCTGTTGTCTCTTGTAGTTGCATTAACCAAAACTCCGTTGCTGTGCCTTATTTGTAGAAATTAAGAACTTTTATTATATCTTAATCAGTTCATATTTATATGTATGTGTGTGTTTGTATATATATATATATATATATATATATATATAGTGGTTTGGTAATTAGATAATATGAACGGTCTATCTCGTTTGCCTCTGAAAAATGAATAAAATGGAATTATTTGATTAATATAGTGGATCTCTATTTTTGCTATACTCAAAAAATAGCTTTTAAAGTTCGGTTGAGACTACGGGTGTGTTTGGCTTTGCTTTTCAAGAAAGAAAAAGCTGATTATTTGATAAAAAGCTGATTATGAGATAAAAAGCTGTATTTGGTAAATGCTAATTTTTGACAAATCAATTTTGTAAAAAGTGAAAAAACATTCTATTAAAAAAAAGCTAGAAATTGTAGCTTTTCAGGAAAGCTGGATTTTAACTTTTCAGAAAAGCTGATTTAAAATTATTTTTAAACAAAAATATCATTTATTTTATTTTATAATTACAAGTATACCTAATATAAAAGACTCTTTTTCTCTTGCCCTAGCACCCAAAATAATTTAACGTAAACAAAATTTCATTCATTTTCTTCTTTCTTCTCTTTCTTTTATCACTCAAAATTATTGAAATTTAAAAGGATTAATCTGCTCTTTGTATTTGCCAGGTAGCATTCAAGGTATGCTCCTGTTCTTATTCTTTTTTTTTTGTCAATAAAAGTAATTATTAAAATTTATTTTTATTTGTATTTGTGATTTTTGTGTGGTATTATTTGTTTGTTTGGTTGTTTGTTTATTTTTCTTTTCAATTGAAGTCATTATAACAATTTGTCCTTTATTTGTGAGAAAGAATGGCGGCAGCTGTTTATGGTTTTTTTTAACCCTTCTTTTGTTTCTGTGTGGCGGCTGAATTTTAGGTGTTTCTGTGTGGCGGCTGAATTTTAGGTTTCTTTATACAAGAAAATTTTCAAACTTTCAAACGGCACAACTTTCTTTAATTTATTAATTAAACGAAACTTCCAGCAATTTTATTGTTCTTTCAGATAGCTGGATGTGTTCTAAAAATAATAATTCGTTGAACTTTAAAAGTTGAGTCCCACTGAACTTTGTTTTTTATTGCTTGATGGGGATTATCTTTTGGTAATTTCTTTCTCCGTGGTTTTTAAACAACATTGCTGTGGACTTGCTATTGCTGCATTTATCCTTGTTTTCTGTTGTGATGTAATGGCAGCTTTTCATTGTTTTCTAGTCCAATGAAGCGTCTATGATATTATATACCACAATGCAATACTTGTGCTACTTTGCACTCGTGAATTCGAGGGGTGAAAAATTCTGTCAATATTAAGTTATGTGCTTCTTGGTCCTATTTAAATCTCAGCAAACTTCTTAGTTCATGCTGCTACTAATATTAGTTGCAGTGGTAGTAATATTAGTAGAAGGAGAGATATTTTCCCTATTAGCATCAAACGAAACATACTGGTGCACAAAATATACTCACGGTCAAAAAACATTTATCTTGAAGCAAACAGGAGAAATGAACTATGGAGGGCTCCAGGAGAACTAGATAAATGAACTGCTATTCACTAGCTTAGCATTATTGCTTAGGATGCAAATTCGCACTCTTGTTTTAAAAGTCAGCTATATTTAGTTGTCCTTGTAGATTGCCTTAAATGCATCAATATGGAAAAATCACCAAAAATCTCGACATGAACAATATCCATCCTTAAAATGGTGAAATCTCAAGCAATCTCTGACGATGATGTGCATGTCAACAATTTTGGCTATGAACTTGATGACAGTATGGCAGTCTTCACATATTCTCAAATTCTTAAACACCCGAATTGGTGATTTCCCAGTTGCATTCAGAATCCCAAAAGCAACTGCCAGCCTCTCACTATGGCTGCACAGAGATTCTTCTCTTTCCTTTTGCTCCACATTCTGCAGATCAAAATATGTGTTGAGCTGATATCCAGCCATTCTCATCTTCTCATCTATATCATTCAAAAACTTATATATCTCACCTCTTTGTTTATTGCTATTTTCTCCAACAACAAAGGAATATATTCTATTCTTAACTTGAACCCAACTACGGCCTGGTGTCTTTGCAATTCCTTTGTCTCTCATCATTTTTCTGGTTTCAGGAATGGCAAACAGAACAGAATGTCTCGAGTCTTGAAGCTGTAGACTGAAATTTATTGAGAGTAAAAGTAAAGGTGATAATGTATTGTTCCAAATGTCGTCGACTCGCTGTCCTAAAATAGATCTTTAGTCAGATTGGTGATTCTTGCTGTCTTTTTATTTGTGACAGTCATTTGTTCTCCTTAATAAGAAAGTTATTTATTTATTTATTTTTTTGTGAAATACTTGACTACATTTATTTTATGCCTGTAATGGTACTGACCTCTTTGTTTCATTATATTTTCTACATTTATTATTCTTTATGCATATTTCATTGTTCTAATCCTGAAGTCTTTATGAAGTTTGACATTAATTAAATTGGTAGAAAGTATATTTTCTACATTTATTATTATTAGATTTAATATTGGTAGAATGTATTTAATATTCATGTACTAAATATTAATTAAAATATAATTATCGTAGATGTCACAAATTCACTATGTTCAAAAAGAGAAGAAAAAGACAACAAAAGCTGTATGGAACGATAATATGATCTTATTATATTGTGACATATGTATCCAAGCTATTCATAAAGGCCTGCGAAGTGGAACTCATTTTACAAAAGAATGATGAAAATATGTTAGAACAAATTTTTATAAAGAAAGTGGTTATGATTATGATAAAATTCAATTGAAGAATAAATGGGATGTTATGAAAAGAGATTGGAAGATTTAGAAAGATTTGAAAGGAAAGGAAACGGGATTAGAATGGGACGAAAAGAAGCAAATTATTAATGCTACTTCCGAATGGTGGGATGAAAAAATTAAGGTTAGTTTTAAATTAATAATAATTCATGAAGTTAAATTCATTATTCATGTATGTTAAATTTTGAAATATGATATGTTATAGGTTTTGCCTGGAGCTGCAAAGTTTCGAAGTGTAGGTCTTAAACCTGAATTTGAAGAAAGGTTAGACATAATGTTTGGAGATACTGTTGCTACTGGAGAATTTTCTTGGACACCTTCATCAATGACAGAGACACAAAATATTAATGTTGATATTGATGTATCTAAAAAGAGATCTATATCATTAGAAGATATTGATGAGTCAATAGAGGAGGATTTTGATCAAAGCTTAGATGAATTCATGGCTAGTGGTAATGGCTCACCAAATATTACAAACCTTGATGACATAACAATTGATGCAAGAAGGATAAAGAACAAGCAAAAAGTAGATATTGGATGTAGTTCGCAAGCAAAAATAGATAAGAGGGGAAGAAAAGGTAGAAGAAGTTTAGGAGGTGCAGCTAAATTAAGAGAATATATATCGAGATTAGTGGCTAGTGTTGAAAGTAGGAGTAATTTGACTTCTAAAAGAGCAGACTTGCCACGAGCTAGTATGACAGAAGTTATGGATGATATAAAGTCTTTGCCTGATATTGTTATTGGTAGTGAACTTTATTATTTTGCTTCCTATATTTTTGAGCAGAAGTAAAAAAGAGAAGGTTATTCCTTAATGCGTTCAATTGAAGAAAAAATGGGATGGCTTAAGTTTCAGTATGAAATATTCAAAAGTAAAGGGTCATGACTAATGTAGTTTTTATATAAAATATGTTTCAATTGTTATTGAATCGTGTACTTTTTATATGAAATATGTTTTGTTATTGAATCATGTACTTTTTATATTTTTCTTTAATAACTATTTCTTTACTATGAATGATTTCAATTCTATATTCGTTTGATATATATATATATATATATATATATATATATATATATATATATATATATATATATATATATATATATATATATTATTTATTTATTTATTTGGATTGTCATGCATAATGATATTTTTTATATTTTTTTAGATATGGATGATGACTATTATAATGATGATTTTGATAGTGATGAAGAAGAATTCTTATCAATTGTCACATGTGCAACCACAGCAATAGGGGAGTATTATACATCATTTATATATAAAGAACTTTGTATGGTATCTTATCAAACGGGAATGAAATGGTTATTAGAAATAATGCAAGGTCATGAAAAACGTAGTATTAATATGTTTAGAATGAGAAAAGATGTAGTATTCCAATTAATTTCTGATTTACAATTCAATTATGGATTGAAATATAGTAAAAATATGTCAATAATTGAGAAAGTATGCATTTGCCTTTAATACTTGCTCAAGGAGCATTAAATAGGCATGCTCAAGAGCATTTTCAGCATTCAGGTGAAACTATTGGTAGAGTTTTTGGAGAAGTTTTGGATGTTTTTTGTCTTTTAGCAAAAGACTTAATAAAGCCTAAAGATGCTAAATTTCAAGAAATTCCACCAGAAATTCTACATGACAGTAGATACATGCCTTATTTTAAGGTAATATTTCTAAATATTATGTTTTCATGTCATAAAAATTTTAAAAAGTTGTGTATTTATTTATATATATGTATGTATGTATGTATCTCTATATTTTAGGATTGCATAGGAGCTATTGATGGTACACATGTATCGGCGCGTATATGTTCAGAAAATCAAATACCATTTATAGGAAGGAAAGGAATACCAACATAAAATATTATGGCTGCTTGCAATTTTGATATGCAATTTACATTTGTATTAGCCGGATGGAAAGGAACGACACATGATACACGCATATTTTTTCATGCAATCAACAAAAAAGAATTAAATTTTCCAAAACCACCTCATGGTAATATTCAATTTAATTTATTTTATGTCAATTCATAAAATGTTTTCATTGTTCTATATAACTAATACTTTTGTTTTTGTTTTTCAAATATAGGCAAATATTATTTGGTGGATGCAGGGTATCCACAAATGAGAGGATATCTACGACCTTACAAAAGGGTAAGATATCATCTTCCTGATTTTCAGCGTGGTGAACCTGCAAAGGGATATCAAGAAATTTTTAACAGTGCTCATTCATCGCTTAGAAGTTGTATTGAACGAACATTCGGAGTTTGGAAACAAAGGTGGAAAATTTTACGTGATATGCCTTCGTTTTCATTTAAAACTCAAACAAACATTGTAGTTGCAACAATGGCATTGCATAACTATATCCGAAGCCATTCTTCAAGTGATCCAGCTTTTATGAGACTTGATGAAGACCCAAATTTTGTGCCTCTTAATCATTTTGAAGATGACGAGCATGATTCACATTCAGAAAATTATATGAGTGGTGGAAGTACAAAAATGGATTATATACGTGATCAAATTGCTTTTAGTTTAGTAAAAAAAGAATTTAGTTTAATGATTTAGAATTATAAGAAATAATATGTGTGACAAATTATGAAAACAACATATATATTTTTTATTTTTTATGTTATATTTATTTTTATTTAACTATATATTTTTTAATAGTTTAGTGGAGTAAAAAATTTAAATAAGTGAAAATAATTATTATTTTCTAGTGAGATATTGAATATAATATATTAAAATTATATATGTCCTTTTTCGTCTTTTTATTCTAAAAAATTATTTCTAATCACATTATTAACCAAACAGTTGGTAAATTGCTTTTCAATTTATAAGTCATTTTGATTTTTATTTACCAAACAGTTATTTACTTTTTGGTATATAGTTTTTTTAAATATAGTTTTTACCAATTGAAAAACTTATTTCCATAAGTTTTGCCAAACTGGCCTTACAACTATATAAAGTTCTTCACTCACGGCTTATCCTCCTTCATCATTCTTTTAAACTTCGTGCAGTGTCTTATACGTAACATGTCATTTTTATAAAATATAATTATTTCATATTTATATTTTAATTAATTATGTATCATTTTCATTTTCACCATATAATTAAATAAACTTTAAAAAATTTTACATTTTCACCATATAATTAATTATGATATTTAAAATATTTGTGTCTTTCTTATTTATTATGTATCATTCTTTCTGAAATTATTAACAAACTATTACAGAAGAATTTTATGAAACATATAGCAATTAGGGATGATCGCGGGACGGGGGCGGGGAGGCTACTGTCCCGTGCAAGGGCGGGCTGGGGGCAGGACGGGGACCGATAGTATTTCGGGAGAAAAATTCCTCCTGTCCCCGTCCCCGCATAAAAAATATTTTTATTTTTTTTAAAAAAATAATTATAACTAAAATATAACATTTAATAATTAATTATAATTGAAATATAATATTTAATAATTAAAAATATAAATTCAATTACAAATCAAATTAATATAAATTTTAACAATTGATAAAATTAAAATTAAATATAATTTACAATTTAATTATATAAATATAATTAAATTTAATAATTAAATTTCGGGGGCGGAAAAATTTCGGGATGGAGACCACAATCCCCATCTCCGCCCGTATTCTAAGTCGGGGAATACTTTTTTCCTGTCCCCGCCCCAAACTACTCTAAGTCGGAAAATACTTTTTTCCTGTCTCCATTTCCACGAGAAATTTTTCAAAGATTTTTCACTCCATTCGGGGTAGTTCCCCATCGGGGACGAAAATTTCTCGTCCCGTGATCATCCCTAATAGCAATACATACAATAAAATATAGCACAATATGTAGATACAACGCCGAGAAAGATAAAACCAATTTGATAATAAAATATAAAGAAATGGGTTTTAAATTTTAATGAACGGAAAAATTATGATGATTAGAGTTAAAACTTCATTTGATTTTCTTTACAAATAGAGCTGCACTGCATATTCTCATTTTTATATAAATAAGATAGTGTCTTGATCTAACCATTAAATGATACTTTTTAATATAATATAATATAATTAAATACTCTTTATTTTTATTTAAATTCTTCTCATTTTTTCATTACTGGTCTCTTTAAAAATTCTTTTCTTTTTCACTTAAAAAAAATAAAAGGATATTAATTGCTAATTATTTATTTATTTTTTTATATTTCTGAATCATTAAATTTCTTTTATTATTTCCCTATATATAATAATCAAATGATAATTTAGTCATTTTCATATAATTCTACACTTTTCATTTTTATTTAATTTTTAAGCATTTGTTTAAATCAATAATAAAATAATATTGGTCTATTTTTCTTAAAATTATTTTATTTAATTGTAAATAAATAAATAATATAGTTGATTAATTGGAACAAATTTATCTGTCCAAATATGCCATGCAATGGTGAACACAATTCGGTTTATAATTGAAAATCAATTCAAATGAATTTAATTCAACTAATTTATTTTGATTTTGATTTATGATTTTTTACCAAATTTTAGTTTTCAGATTTTAAGTTTGGGTTGGTTAACAAACAAAATTAAAAAAAAAATTAAAATTTATTAAAACGATCTTCTTTTTGCTTAATAAATTTGTTCTAAATTGTTAATTGGTTCAGTTGATTGATAGAAAATTTAAGTCTCAGTTTGTAATTTTTACTAAATTTCAATTTTCGTTTTTTCATTATGAAAGAGCATTTGTGAGGTTAATAATAATCCAAATGAAAATTATATTTAAAAAAAGTTTTTCAATTGAGAGTTGGATTTGACAAGGGAATTTATTATATTTAAAAAACAAAAATAAAAAAAATATATCCAATTTAGAAATGGATTTCATGACTCATCCTGTGGCTTTGGTGGGTCCATAGAATTTAACGAAGTTAAAATTTGGGTGATTAAGTATATATGTAATTACAGGTTTTATTAATCTTATATTTATCTAAAAAAAAATCTTCCATTATAGATATGATGAATTTTGTTCATGGCAATTCAAGATGGGATCATTCTATAAGAATTGTCTCCTTTAAACTTTATGCAGTAGATAAATAAATAAAATGCAAGTAATGGGTGTCATTCAGCAATGCAAAGACAGTATGAGGAAAATCCAGAATCTGCAGATTCTGGTGAGGAAGAGGATGAGAGGAATAAGGTTCCCTAAAGCCTGCAATGAATCTCTTGTTCAAGCCGATTTGGCTTCGAGTTTTGTTTAATGAAATAGTTGATTTTTATGTTAAGAAATATAATGAACCAAATATGCTTATAAATCTTATAGCATACGTATTAAATGCGGAAAAGGTTCCTGCAACTTGCATTTTATCCAGAAAGAAAACTTTAAATTATCTAACATTGAAGATCTTCAAAATCTACTAAAATAAATTGAGAACTCAATATGTGTAACTTTATTGTGTTTGTAGGTTCTTAGTAATGGTAATGGAGAATTCATTCAAAATTAATATTTTTTTATTATTTTTTCTTTTTATGACCCTTCGATGTCCGGCATGATTTTCTTAAATATATAAAACCGACTAATTTAAAGTTGAATACAGTAAGATTTCTGATTGAAAATAGCTCTTTTTACAGCTTATAATTTATGTACGATGTAAAAATTAAACTTGCGACTTTAGGGAAATTCAAACTCTTTACCTCAAAGTAGTAGTTCTTGATATATATATAATCTGAAAGGAAATCATCTTCGATCTTGTACTGAAATATTTATAACAAAATTCGCCTCCATTTAACTTTAATCGATAAATTAATCACAAAATACATTTCAACAACTATTTTTATCGTATCGAAAAAGAATATACCTCTCTTTTTAAGTTACCAAAATCATCTATAATTAAATGTGCAATGACTTCTTCAACTATTTCTTTTTCAACTATTTTTATCTTACTTTTAATTATGTTTATTGTTGAAAATGATGGGTTTTTTTTTTTAATTTTGGTGTAAAAAAAATTAAAATTATGTGTGTCAGAAAAAAGGTACATAAGGTTGCCAATTTTTGGTTGGTGGAACCCACAGTAAAATCTTTTTTTTTTGTATTAAAAACGGAAGTTGAATGTATCATTTTTGTATTAAAAGTCCTTGGTAGATTTTATTATTATTATAAATATTAGTAATTGGTTAATTAATTCCAAATTTGTAGGGAAATTTTTTAATTAAATATATATAATTCCGTAAAATTAAGTTAATTAATATCTCTTTTAATTAATAAATGTAATATAGTAGTTGGTTAATTTTTTTTTCAAGTTTTTATAAGTAATAATTAAAAAAAATAATGTACAGAAAACAGTAAGCATAGCTGCCTTTTTTGACTGTGAATCCCACCGACAGATTTCTCTCTTTTTGCATGCTAAACAGGATCGTTTGCTACAGTAAAAAAGGCATATTCAACTGTCATTTTCAATAAAAAAAGAAGATTTTATTGTCAGTCCCACCAGCCAGAAAATGACAACCTTATGTTCCGTTTTCTGACACAGCATAACTTTAATTTTTTTTACTGTTATCTCATATTTCTAATTTTGTAAAAATAAAAAAAAAACTCCAAAATGATTGCCTTGCAGTAGCTGTAGAAACTAGAAGAGTAAGGAATAGAGTCGGTATCCTAAAAATAAGTGGATAAATTTTAGACTTGTTTTTACCATCCATTGACACAAATTAGAAATAGTTGATAGTCCTTTAGAACCAGAAAGTTGCTGCAAATGATCAAAATGCTCAAAGTGGACTCCAAATTACATCATCTCTTTGTTCAGAAAAGTCATTTGAACATGGTTTTTTCCACTAATTGGCAAATGTTATCATCAACTCAATATTCTTCCTTTTAAAATAGACATCAACAAATTCAAAGCATTTTTTTTGGGTTTTACATTATGAGAAGTATTAAATAACTTCTTTATACTAACTTCTCTTTTAGGGGTTTTTATGAATTTGGGGTTATTTTAAAAAAAATCGAAAAATAGTACTACAATAAATAATATTAGAAATATAGGCTGGAAATCGACATAAAAACCTATCGGTATTTGACATTGTGCTCATTGATTGGCTGGAGTGACAAAAACTGGCTAGATTAAATGCCGGTATCCGACTGGTGGGCCCAGTGTGGGATGGAAATTGGCTTGAAATTGTGCCGTTTTTGGCCTCTTTTATTCAATACAGCACCTGCTATAGAGGACTAAAAAATAATTAAAAAAAATGATGGGGAAGATAGAGAGAAGATATAAATTTGCATGTATCCCATGGCTGATGATAATAATAGTAGAAATAATAGGAAGCTTAATAAAAGAAACTACTAGCAGCAGTTAGGCAACAAGACTGAAACTAATTATGTTAATTTTGGTTCAGAAGCTAATTCAAAGAAAGAAAAAGACCAAAAAAAATCCTCAATGGAAGAGTACTTGGGCTGAAATCTAGGTGCTCTAATAGAGATGATCACAGAGCAGGGCAGGGAATGGCTCTCCAGCTACTGTCTCGTGCAGAGACGGGGGTGGGACCATCCCTGGTAGTATTTCGAAGGAAAAATTTTCCCAGTCCCCATACCCACATAAAAAACATTTTAATTTTTAAAAAAAAAATATATTTATAACTAAAATATATTTTTTAAAATTTAATTGTAATTGAAATGTAACATTTAATAATTAAAAAATATAAATTCAATTAAAAATCAAATTAATATAAATTTTAATAATTGATAAAATAAAAATTAAATATAATTTAAAACTAAATTATATAAATATAATTACTAAATTTCAGGGGTGAAGAAATTTTGAAGCGAGAACCACAATTTTCATCTCCGTCCCAAATTCTAAGTCAGAAAATATTTTTTTTCCGTTTCCGTCCCCACGGGGGAAATTTTCAGTGATTTTCCACCCCATTTGGGGTGGTTCTCTGCTTCTCTGTCCCATGATCATCCCTATGCTCTAAATTTATTAACACTAAAATTCATTGAGAAATTTAAATAAACAACTCATATTCAATTTAAAATTTTAAACAAAAATTTTAAAAGAACTTGACCTTTCGGGGATCTGATAACAACTATATACAGTATAATAAAAGAATCAACGTGGTATCATTTGGGAGATGGTTATTATATTATTGACAGAGCAAATTTCTTGACCTAATCTAGATCCATTATCTTTGTCTTCACAGCTTGAAATGAAAATTTAGGTCTTTTGGGGGTAGTAATAATATAATTTTCATTTTTTAGCATGGAATAAATTAACTTCCAAGATTGATGGCCTATCCTTTGAACTTTCTTGTACACATAATAATGCTATTTCTAAGCATCTCAGGAGTTTACAAGAACACGATGAATAATCTAATGTTGGATCAATAAACTCCTTCCCATCATCACTTTTCCACAATTCATATGCCTGTCAAACTAAAAAACCAATCTTAATTTTAGAAAAAAAAATCTTATACAGAGAAAAATATGAAAACAACTCACGTATTGCGAGAGGTTTTGATCTTCACTTCAACCATAAAAGCATGTGCTTTTCTTGCCACTTATGATTTGTAGAAGCATAATTCCGAAGCTATAAACATCATATTTTGTTGAGAACACTCCCCGTTACTACTTGTAACCATTTTGTTGGCCTAAGACCATATTCAAATTTTGATGATAATCAAACCTTATACAAACTCTATTGAGAAATCTGTTTCAAGTAATGTTTTGCAGGCATTTCCATTTATCCTTCTGATGAAATTATCCAAAATGAAGATTGTGGAATAAATTCTTGAAGATCAAGTTGAAGAATATTTTAGTCTAAGAAAAATTAGGTTAAGAAATTGTAAGATCAATTTGAGAATCAATTGTTACTCATACATGCATATTCTAAGTTTTAAAATTG
Source organism: Excoecaria agallocha (assembly GCA_037975025.1). NCBI lineage: Eukaryota > Viridiplantae > Streptophyta > Magnoliopsida > Malpighiales > Euphorbiaceae > Excoecaria > Excoecaria agallocha. The sequence goes on from JBBPFJ010000509.1 coordinate 18,332, forward strand.
CATAAAAATGTTTTTAAGTCATAAATCTCGTTTTTAGTTAAAATTGATTTCCCTCAGAAAATGCTTTAGAAATTGGTCCGTCAGAATTTACATTAGACATTGGATTAGAAATCTGAAAAAATTTCTGATTGAATTTCTGCTTCGCACTACAGGACAAAATAACGGTTAGAAAATGGCTAGTTAGAGACAGAATTGTCTGTTCTGTTTTCTAACGGTCATAAACGGCTAGTTTTGTGTTTTCTCACTACAAACGAAGTTTTTGGGTATAAATATATGGTTTTAGATCATTTAGAAGATTAGAGAAAATATTGGAAAGATTTTCTAACTCTTAAGAGAAAGCTTACTTGTTTTAAATCTCACTTTCCATGTTTGCACTTCATCTTTACTTATCATCCTCAATTGGTTGTAGCTTTTGTTGTAATTATTTGTGAGGAATCTTTATTGTGAAAGATTGTGAGTTGGGTTGGCTAGAACCTAAGAGAAATTCTAGTAAGTGTTTCAATCTTTTACTTTGGGAAAAAGATTGTGGGTAGATATACATAGGTTTGTATATTGGCTTTGACTCTTACTCTTAAAAGAGTTAAGAGTGGAGTGATTCTTGAGGAGTGGAGGTAGGCAAGTTGGTCAAACCACTATAAATTCTGTGTGTTTGTTCTACTTTTCTGCTCTATTTTCTATCTTCTACAATTCTATTTTACATTCTGAAAATCCATGTTTTCAAAATTCTATAAAATGAATTTCTGAAACATTCACAACAAATTTAACACACTTTTTCAGAATATATTTGAAGTTAAAAAGAGCTTGCAAAATCTATTATTATTGTTATCTTGCATTTTTTACATTCTCTGTTAGAAAAGCTATCAGAAATCTGCACTTGCATACAATTCTGTTCCTTTAGAAATTTGGCCAGAAAATTTCAAGACACCCAATTCACCTCCCCTCTTGAGTGTCTTTCGGGACCTACATTTGGTATTAAAGCGGTTCTCTATTCCCTAAGGTTTAACACGCTTGAGTGATCTTGCAAATGGCCGAATCAAGTAATGCTCCTACTGCTACTCCATTCAAAGAAGGACATTATGTCCATCATCCTCCTATGTTTAGTGGTGAAAACTATCCTTTTTGAAAAGTTGTCATGAGACACTTCATTCAATCACAAGATATGGATTATTGGGATATCATTGAAGATTGATATGAACCTCCAAGAAAGATTTCTACTGAAGAAGATGCATCAGAAATAGCTACTATTCTAAAGACCAAAAAAGAATTCACAAAAGCTGAAAAGAGAAAAGTGCAGCCAAATTCTAAAGCTATGAGCATACTTTTCTGCTCACTGCCCACAAATGAATTCAACAGAGTTTCTGGATATGATACAGCTAAAGAAATTTGGGATAATCTCCAAGCTACATATAAAGGTATAAATCAAGTTAAAGACCTAGACTTCATATTCTCATTGTAGACTATGAAGCATTCAAAATGAATCCAGAAGAGTCAATTTTTGAGGTAATCAATAGGTAAGTTAAATTAACTAATGAAATTAAAGCTCTTGATAAAAAACTTGATGAACATAATAAAATTGCTAAGCTTGTTAGAGGTCTTACACCTAAATGGAAAGTAAAAGCATCAATTCTTTTAGATAAAGATCTTAGTACTTTAAATTTTGATATTGTTTGTGGATCTTTTATCTCTCATGAGCTTTATATAAAGTCTCAAGATGCAGAAAAAGAAACAGATAGAAAATTGAAAGTTATTGCTCTCAAAGTAGAATTTGGAAGTGATTACTCTACAGGTGATGATGAAATGGCATTAATTACAAAGAAATTCAAAAAGCTATACAGAAAAGGAAAAAGATCATACAGAAAGTAGCATCAGAAATTCTCTCATCATAAAGCAGAAAATTCATCAAAATCTGGTGAAATAGTTTGTTATGAATGTAACAAACCCGGTCATATTAAATCTAAATGTCCAAATCTCAAAAGAAAGGAGAAGAGATTTAAGAAGAAAGCTATGAAAGCTACATGGAGTGATAGTGAAGAATCCAGTGACAGTGAATCAGAATCTACAAATTCTGAAGATATTGATCTGATGGCAATTTCCGATCATGAAGAGCAAAACTCCAATTCTGATAGTGAACGAAATGCTGATAACAATTCACTTGAGAATGATTCAGAAAATTCTAAGGTAAGTGATTCTGATTCTAATTCTGAATTAAATGAAAATGGAAATGAATATGAAAAAAAGCTTGAATGCTTTGAAGATCTGCATAATAAATATATTCTGCTTAAAAAGACTCATATTGAGACAAAGAAAAAGTATGATAAATTGCTTATAGAATATGAAAGTGCAAAGGAGACATAATTAAAAAAACAAAAATGATTATTCAGTTTTGGAAAGAAAGTTTATTGATTTACAAGAAAAATGCAATGTAAAGGGTAAACAGATTTGTGTATATAATGAAAATTCTATTGAAAATTTAACTACAAAATTTGCTCACAATTCTCATGTAAGTACATCAGGAAAATATTATAGAAAAAATAATCAGAAGAAATACAAGAAAAATCTATCAAATAAAATGATAAGTAAGCCTTCTGCTATATGTTTTTATTGTTGTAAAAAGGGATATATCTCAAAATTATGTTACTATAAGAAGAATACAAATTCTGTTAAATGGGTGATTAAAAATTCTGAAACTTTCATAACTAACCATGAAGGACCCAAGAAGAGTTGGGTGCCTAAAAATACTTGATTATTTTGCAGATTTACCTAAGGAGCACCAAAACAGAAAAATGGTACATGGATAGCAGTTGCTCTAGGCATATGACGTGGGGCAAGACAAAAGTTTTTAAACAGAAAAATTCTGAAGGTGGTTCTGTCAGTTTTGGTGATAATTGAAAAGGAAAAATTATTAGTATTGATTCTATTGGGACTAATCCGGTAATTGAAGATGTTTCTCTGGTTGAAGGTCTAAAGTACAATCTACTCAGCATAAGTCAACTTTGTGACAAAAAGAAAAGAGTAATCTTTGAAGTTGATCATTATTGAGTAGAAGATATAGAAACTGGGAAATCTGTTCTAAAAGGACAAAGATCTGGAAATATCTACTTGGTTAGCCTAGAAGATATTCAAAATAGTAAAGCCAAATTCCTGCTTACTAAAGAAGATTTAAGTATTCTATGGCATAGAAAGCTTGGACATACAAGTTTTCATGCATTAGAAAAGCTGGTCAGAAAAGACTTGGTAAAGGGAATGCCAAAGATGAAGATTGATACAGATCATATATGCAAGGCATGCCAGCTTGGGAAACAAATTAGAAATTCACATAAATCTAAAAATTTGATTTCTACTGGAAAACCATTAGAGCTTCTACATATGGATTTATTTGGACCAATAAATCCTTCAAGTATTGGTGGAAAATCTTATGTGCTAAATGTGGTGGATGACTATACACATTACACACGGGTTATGTTTCTTGCACATAAGGATGAAACTTTTGAAGCCTTCAAGAAGTTGAGTAAAAAGATTCAAAATGAAAAAGGATATAAAATAACAAGCATTAGAAGTGATCATGGAAGAGAATTTGAGAATCAAAAATTTGAAGAATTCTATAATATTTTTGGAATAAGTCATGCCTTTTTTGCTCCTAGAACACCCTAGCAAAACAGCATTGTAGAAAGGAAGAACAGGACCCTTCAAGAAATGGCTAGAACAATGCTGAATGAAAATAGTTTGCCAAAGTATTTTTGGGCAAAAGCAATCTACACTGCATGCTACATTTTAAACAAAATTCTGATCAGAACAGTACTAGAAAAGACTCTATGTGAACTATGGAAAGGAAGAAAATCAAACATCAACTACTTTCAACCTTTCGGCTGTAAGTATTTTATTTTTAATGATAAAATTAATTTAAATAAATTTGATGCTAAATCTGATGAAGGTATATTTTTAGGTTATTCATTAAATTCTAAAGCATATAGAGTATACAATAAAAGAACTCATAAAGTTGAAGAATCCATAAATGTTAGATTTGATTGTGCTAACGAAAATTCTATAGAAAAGAATTCTTCTGATGATGAGGCAGGTCTTGAAAAAAAAAAGAAAAAGAAAAAGCTAAGAAGATTGTGAACACAGAAGGTGTACCAGATCAACAAGAAGACCTAGATGACAGAATTCTAGAAATAGAAAATAATCCAGAAATTGAAAGGGAACCAGAAAGCTCATCAGAAAAAGTACCATAAATTCAAGCAGAACAACAACCCGAATCTTAAACTTCGGAACTGCCTAAAGATTGGAAATTTCATAGATTTCATCCTAAAGACGATCTATTGACTGATCCATCTGAAAGAATGATGACAAGAAGAGCATTAAGAGAATATTGTGGTAATGTTACATTTGTTTCAAATATTGAACCTAAAAATTTTATTGATGCTAAAAATGATGAAAATTGGATAAATGCTATGCAAGAAGAATTAATTCTGTTTGAAAGAAATAGAGTATGGAACTTGGTGCCTAGACCTTTAAATTGTTCCATTATTGGGACAAAATGCGTGTTTAGAAACAAACTAAATAAGCAAGGAAATGTTGTTCGAAATAAAGCAAGATTAGTGGCCCAAGGCCACAATCAAGAAGAAGCTATAGATTTCGACGAAAATTTTGCACCCGTAGCTAGATTAGAAGCTATTAGAATTTTTATGTGTATTTGCATGCTTTAAAAATTTCAAATTATATCAAATGTATGTAAAAAGTGCATTTTTAAATGGTCTTTTAAATGAAGAAGTTTATGTAGAACAACCTCCGGGTTTTGAAAATGTTAAGTATCCAGATTTTATTTTTAAACTTAAAAAGGCTTTATATGGTTTGAAGCAAGCTCCTAGAGCTTTTTATCAAGCATAAACAATCACACATGCTAATTGTTCAAATATATGTTGATGATATTGTATTTGGATCTATTAATGTTTCTTTATGTAAAGATTTTGAAGCTATAATGAAAAAAGAATTTGAAATGAGCATGATGGGAGAGCTAACATTCTTTTTGGGACTTCAAATCAAGCAATGTTCAGAAGGCATATTCATCAGTCAAATAAAATATACAAAAGAATTACTAAAGAGATATAATATGCTTAATGCAAAATCTGCCAGTACTCTTATGAGTGCATCTATCAAATTAGAAAAAGATGAGAAAGGAAAAATTGTTGAAGAAAATTTGTACAGAGGAATGATTGGATCGTTACTTTACCTAACTACAAGTAGACCGGATATACACTTTAGTGTATGTCTTTGTGCTTGTTTTCAATCCGCACCAAAAAAATCTCATTTGTCTACTATAAAAAGAATTATGAGATACTTAACTGAAACTCAAAATTTGGGTTTATGGTATTTAAGAAAAACATCTTTTAATCTAGTTGGATATTCAAATGCTGACTATGCTGGATGTAAAATAGATAGAAAAAGCACATCAGGAGCATGTCATTTTTTAGGAAATTCCTTAATTACCTGGTTCAACAGGAAGCAAAACTCAGTGGCTTTATCTACTACGAAAGCTGAATACATAGCTGCTGGTAGTTGTGTTGCTCAAATTTTGTGGATTAGACAACAATTAAAAGATTATGGTATAGAATTTGATAAAATTCCCATATTTTGTGATAATATAAGTGCTATAAATCTTATCAGAAATCCAATTATGCACTCAAGAACAAAGCACATAGAAATTCGTCACCATTTTATTAGAAATCACGTGCAAAGAGGAGACATCTTGCTAGAATTTGTTCCTACAGAAAACCAGCTTGCCGATATTTTTACCAAGCCCTTGAAGGAAGATCGTTTCTATGAGTTGAGAAGAAAACTTGGTATGGGTTTGTCTGAATAATTTTTAACTTAAAATCTTTATTATGTCTGTATAAAGGAAAGTAAGTTATAAAAATTTTTGTTGGCCTTAAAATTTTCGTCATCTTAGTTTTTCTTACACGTGTGTTCTTTTGGAGAAGATGGTTTGCGTGTTGTAAAAGAAAAGATAATTAAATTCAGCCTATTGTGAGTTAAATTGTCTCTATTACCCCTAATTATATATGTCTAATAATTTTAAATCTTATAGGGACAACCCTGGTATTTCGCATGGTTCTCGGTTTTTGCGCCTGGGTTGCCGTGTTTTTGCGGTTTCCCAATATTATCTTTATAACTGCATTTTCCTTCTTAGTCAAATCAAGTAAACTCATTTTTTTAAGTGTACAGGTTATAATATTTCTCTCCCAAACACTAAGTACTAAAACTTCCCAAACACGTTTCATTTTCCCCACTCCTTAAATATCATAAAAAAACCGTTCTTCTCAAAATACCTAATTTATAGCAGTTCTCATTCCCTTTAAAAATCGTTCAATCCTTTTGTTTGTTCTTCTCTGTGAACATGGGTTAATCAAAGTCTCTTGCTAAACGCAACCCTCGTCGGAGTCCATTTCCAGTTTCTCCAATCTCCAAAGCCCCAACTGAAACTCAACCATCTCTTAAGCCTACACCGTCCAAATTCGATGCCGCTTCACACCAAAATCCAACCTCAAAACATCTCCTTCTTCCATCCAAAGTCATTGAATGGGATGATTGTAACACCCTTATCACTCCGATCTAACTGAACAGTGCGCGCACATCGGTAAATTTTTTTTTTATCTTTAACTAATGTCAATGCTTAATATTGTATATTTGACTTATTTGTTCGATGTCCTATAACAGTTCCAGATTACTTATTCATTTAACAAAAATTTTGGCATTATAACGGCTGTATTTCTAACTAGCTCCCTGAAAATTAGACAAATCGCAGCCTCTAAGAGGCACAACACTTCTAAAACAATCATCCCATCCTTCAAAACTCCCATCAACCATTCCACAATTCAAAATAGATCATAACCACATACACACACACATATGTTTATATATTTTTACATAATCAAGTACTTATACAAAACCGTCTGTTTATATACATGCCACAAGCTACATAATCTACTTAACAAACTAACTTTTTCCCCTTTTTGTGCATCTCTGCTCCTTCAACTCAGTACCTGCATGCAGTAGAAACTACATGCTGAGCATAAATTATGCCCAGTGGTGACTAACAATCCTAGTACTTTCATATAGTATTAAAATTCGATTATTTAATTTAAACTTTGAATATAAACACATTTTACTCAAAAATCAAGGAAAATAGTTATTACTTACATAACTTACTTTTATTCTCATTTATAGCTTAATTATTATCAAAATTCAATTTAATCCTTAAAGTTTTACTAATTTACAAAGTTGTCCCTTTTTACCTCATATTTACAGTTTTGCCATTATAGTTATTTATTATCATTTTTCTTATACTATTTCTTCATTTATTCATCATTTATGCCTTATTTTACCACTTTTAGGTAAAATTACATTTTAGTCCCTGTATCATAAAAACTTTATATTTTAGCACTGTTAAGTTCCCAAATTACCATTTTACCCTTGTTAACTATTTCTTATTCATTTTCACATATTAATTATACATTTGATAAAATTACCATTTTGCCCTTAAACTTTTATTTTCTTTCATTTAGGTCCTTTTTCTACTTAAACTTCACTTTTATCTTCTTTTCCACTTCTTTTTAACTTGTTATCAATTTCATGCCCCTAGTACAGTACTAACAGAAATTCTCAGACAGGATACTCAAAACGTGGACCCCAGGGACCCCAGACAAACTGAAAAATAACCTCACAGATCATTTTTTCACAGAACAGATATCAGATACAGACAAAGCTATGGAGATCAGTGATCCTACCATAGCAAAGCAAGTCGCCATAACTTACACCGCGGTTCAGATGTCCCTATGGCTAGTCAATTATATCCTGAACTAGGTTTTCACTGCCAGACTATTTCTAAGGGCATAATTTCATTAAAATCTCAATCAAAGCTTCATTTTCTTATTATTTCTTTACTTACTTATACTTATTTTCCTTATTAATTATTCTTTTCAAATCCTTCACAAGATTTGTGAATTATTTCACCATAATTCACCAATATCATTCATTTTCTCAACAAAGTACACATTATTTCACATTATTTCAATACTTTCATTACTTACATAATTGTTAATTTATCTCTAAAATATTCATTTAATTTCTATAAATTTCACAAAAATTCATATGTGTATTATTCCATTTCTAACATCATTTAAAGGCTTAATTTCATCAAAATTCATCAAATAAACTTTAGTTTCCTTAAGTATACCATTCGGCCAACAAAGGAACCATACTATATATTCATTCAATCATTCATTTAAGCATTTATTCACACTTAATTAAGGTCTTCTAACACTAATCTATCATTATTTTAGTTATACACCACTTTAGTCATAAGTTCCTTAAGTTACATAAAGAATATTCATTTAAAATCAAAGAAATTACTAAGATTTATTAGTCACTTACATATTCTCCTTGCTTTAGGATGCTTATACTTTCTTTTCCTTGCCCTTAGCTGGATTGGATGGCTCTCCTCCTTGAATCCCTAAAGAAACCAAATTTTCCATTAAAATAAACCCTACTTTTTTGATCTTATTTACTTAATTTAACTACATATATGAACTCTAGACACCAAAATATACTTAAAGATGCCAACAAATCAACTTAAAACCATGATTTTCACTTACCTCCTTAAGACACCTTAAGCTTTCCCTTAGAATTTTTCTTGCTTTAATCCTTCAAATCAAAGGTTTGAGGCTGGAGTACTAATCTAGAGGGATATAATTAGAAGTGAGATGCTTGAATATCAAATAAAATGGAGCAAAATTGAAGAAATCTTGAGAGAGAAATGGGAGAGAAGGTTTCGGCCAAGAGGAGAGGAGGAAGGAGAAGAGAGAATTTGCTGGAACTTGGTAGATATTTCCCCTTTATATACTCCTTCAAATGGGCCAAAATTTGGGCCAAAAGTCCATAGGCTTGATTTAATTCTTTAAGGCCCAATTTCACCTCTCTAAAGGTCCACATAAAATTCTCTCACTTTCTCACTTCAATTCTCTTTAATTTTGATTCCATAATTCTTAAAATATCAAAAATAGGTAGTGCATAAAATTTTGGCTCAATCGGAGTCCGTTATTGGTCCGATTCAACTGAACTGGTTCGATTCGACAACTGTCGACTTCTCCGAAAAATTCATTTTTTTGCACTAAAATATTCTACATAAAATTTCATTAAGACATGAAAAATTTGGCAATTTTTAAAGTTTATTTGCTATTTTTAAAAATTTATGCAAAATCGAGTCACCTTTCCTACCGGGAAAATTGACTCGCTAACTTTTTCATATTTTTGACTTTCGGAGGTCTATATGACCTCAATTTCACTTTAAATTTCAACCCCGGGCTCATCATGACCAATAATTTCCGATGGTTAAATAAAATATTTTTCACTTTCGGGTCCGATTTTCGACTCGAGTGCACTATTCATCATCGGAATTTACTGTTCCTGACCAGACCGGTGTTGAGGCCATTACAATTCTTCCCTACTAAAAGAAATTTCATCCTCGAAATTTACCTGTATTGAAGAGGTGGGGATACTGATGTCTCATAGCCGCTTCCGGTTCCCACGTAGTTTCTTCCATGTTATGATGGTGCCACAAAACCTTCACTAGTGGGATCTGCTTGTTTCTGAGTTGGCGGACTTCTTTTGCTAAAATCCTCACAGGTTCTTCTTCATAGGTCATGTCATCTGCTACTTGAATTTCTTCTGGTGTAATCACGTGACTAGGATCCGATCTGTATCTACGGAGCATAGACACGTGGAACACATCATGTATCTTCTCTAGGGCCGAAGGTAACTTTAATCTATAAGCTACAGGACTCACTCGTTGCAGTATCTCATAAGGGCCAATGAATCTTGGACTTAACTTGCCCTTCTTTCCGAACCTCAGAATCTTTTTCCACGGAGATACCTTAAGGAAAACTCGATCCCCAACCTGAAATTCTATATCTTTCCTCTTCAAGTCAGCATAAGACTTCTGACGATCCATGGCTTCTTTCAATCTACTTTTAATAACCCGAATTTTTTCTTCAAAATCGCGGATCAAATCAGAGCCCATTAACTTTCTTTCGCTCAGTTCCGTCCAATAGAGAGGAGTTCTGCACTTCCTACCATAAAGTGCTTCAAAAGGAGCCATTTTTAAACTGGACTGATGACTATTGTTGTATGTAAATTCCGCTAAGGGTAATTGCTTTTCCCAACTGGTGCCAAACTCCAGAATGCAGCATCTGAGCATATCTTCCAAAACCTGGATCACTCTCTCGGACTGACCGTCTGTCTGAGGGTGAAAGGATGTACTAAAATGAAGCCTTGTACCCAAAGCATCTTGAAAACTGTGCCAGAAATGAGAAGTAAACCTCGAATCCCTGTCAGAAATAATAGAAGATGGCACTCCATGCAATCTCACTATCTCATTAATGTACAGTTTCGCCAGTTTTGACAAAGGATAGTCCATCCGTACTAGCAAAAAGTGGGCAGACTTGGTAAGCCGATCTATGATCACCCAGATGGCGTCATGTTTCTTCTGAGTCAAAGGCAAGCCTGTCACAAAATCCATAGTTACTCGGTCCCATTTCCACTCTGGTACTAACAAGGGATGCAGTAATCCTGAAGGAACCTGGTGCTCAGCTTTTACTTGTTGACAAATCAGACACTTACTTATAAATTCTGACACCTCCCGCTTCATACCTGGCCACCAATAGAAAGCTTTCAAGTCTTGATACATTTTATTACCTCCAGGATGCATAGCACAGCTGCTGTGATGTGCTTCAGTTAGAATACTTTTCTTCAATTCCTCTTGATTTGGGACACAAAGCCTTTGCTTAAAATAGAGGCTTCCCTCATCATCTAAAGAATAGTTCTCTACATTGTCATTCTGAAGCCTATTCTTAATACTCATCAACCGATCATCTTCTTTCTGAGCAATCTTAACTTGATGCACAAAGTCTGGCTTTACTTGCAGTTCAGCTACCAAAGCTCCATCTGAAGTTAGACTTAAATAGGCATTCATAGCTCGAAGAGCTGCAAACAAAACAATTAATTACTAAACCATATCAAGTATCTATGCTAACTTACTTAATGACATTAACATCACTTGACATAAATTTCCTGCTAAGTGCATCGGCTACAACATTAGCTTTTTTGGGGTGGTAGTCAATATAGCAATCATAATCTTTGATTAATTCCAGCCAACGTTTCTGTCTAAGATTGAGCTCCTTCTGGGTGAGTAGATATTTTAGACTCTTATGATTTGAGTAAATATAGCATCTCTCGCCATATAAGTAATGTCTCCAAATCTTCAGTGCAAAAACAATGGCTGCTAATTCCAGATCATGAGTAGGGTAGTTTTTCTCGTGTGTCTTCAGCTGTCGGGAAGCATATGCAATCACTTTGCCTCCTTGCATCAGAACATAACCTAACCCATTCCTGGATGCGTCGCTATAAATCACAAAATCCTTACCCCGACTCAGGTTGAGTAAGAATCGGAGCTTCTGTCAGCATGCTTTTAAGTCTTTCAAAGGCTTCTTGACAAGCATCGGTCCAAACAAATCTGGTATTCTTCTGTAGTAGTCGGGTTAAAGGTGTTGCGATAGTAAAAAATCCTTTAATGAATCTCCTGTAGTACCCGACTAAACCCAGAAAACTCCTTACTTTGTTAACATTTTTGGGCGATTTCCATTGGAGGATTGCATCAATCTTCGAGGGATCCACTTTAATACCCTCTGTAGATATCACATGTCCCAGAAAAGATACTTCATTTAGCCAGAAATCGCATTTGCTGAACTTAGCATATAACTGTTTTTCTCTCAGAGTCTGCAGGACAATCCTTAAATGCTTATCATGTTCTTCAGGCGTCTTAGAGTAGACCAGGATATCATCAATAAAAACTTCTACAAACTGGTCTAAATAGGGATGAAAAACCCTATTCATCAAGTCCATAAAGGAGGCTGGAGCATTTGTAAGTCCAAAAGGTATAACCAGAAATTCATAGTGGCCGTATCTGGTACGAAAAGCAGTCTTCGGCACATCTGCTTCTTTAACTCCCATCTGGTAATAGCCTGATCTCAGGTCAATCTTTGAGAAAACACCTGCTCCCTTAAGCTGATCAAACAAATCTTCGATGCGAGGGAGAGGATACTTGTTCTTTATGGTAACTTTATTCAGTTGTCTATAATCAATACATAACCTGAGCGTGCCATCTTTCTTCTTCACAAACAAAACTGGCGCTCCCCAGGGAGAAACACTAGGTCTGATGAACCCCTTATCCAACAGCTCCTGTAACTGAATCTTCAATTCTTTTAACTCTACAGGTGCCATCCTGTAAGGGGCAATAGATATCGGTGCAGTACCTGGGGCAACATCAATAGAAAACTCTACTTTTTTGTCAGGTGGCAAGTTTGGCAATTCATCAGGAAAAACATCCTGAAACTCTCTAACAGTAGGTACTTCTGATATCTTTGGACTAATCTTTTTGGCCTCCACTGCATAGCACATATAAGCCACACATCCCTTTCTAATTAACTTCTTAGCAGCTGTAGTAGATAGCACATCAGACAGAAAATCAGTTCTTACACCTACCACTGTATCTCCCGATCATCATCAAGCTTTAAGGTGACTCTCTTTCTTTTACAATCGACAGTTGCTTGATGGGCGGATAACCAATCCATCCCCAAGATCACGTCAAACTCGTGGAAAGGTAAAGCAATCAAATTGGCTAGAAAGGTATGTCCCTGAGTACTAATAGGGCACTGACTGTATACTGTATTTACCACTAAACTATGTCCCAGAGGATTGCTCACCAAAATATCCTAGTCCAAGCACTCCTCTTTGAACCCTTTTTCCCGTGCTAAAATAGTGCTAATATAAGAGTGAGTGGAATCCGGATCAATCAATGCATACACCGAATCAGATAACAAAAGAAACGTACCAACTATCACGTCTGGGGCATCCTCATCTGTACGGGCTCTGACAGCATAAGTCTGACCCGATCCTCTCTTCAGGCCCTGTGATGCCTGACCAATCGGTCTAAAGGCTGAAGTATAAGGGGCGGCTCCTCTACCCCGACCCTTAGGTACTGAAGATCCTATACCTGACACTGGTGAATTAACTGAAGCAGTCTGCATAACAAGACAGTCTCTGATCCGATGGTCTCTGGACCCACATCTAAAACAGGCTCCTGTCAACAACCTACACTCTCCAGGGTGAATCTTGCCACAGTGCTCACATGCCACTACAGAACCACTATCCCTGTCTCGAGGTGTATCAGCAACTGAAGCTCTACCTCGCGATGCACTTCCCTGACCACGGCCTGCTGCTGCTGGTGACTATCCTTGAAATGCCTGAGACCCTTTCATCTTCTTCCCTTTACCACTGAACTGGCCCTGTTTTTACTTTTGCTGAAATCTGGACTGTCGCTCAACCTGCTCAGCCTGAGTAGTTTCTAACTTAATAGCTGCTTCAACCATGGCACGTAAGGTGGGATACTTCTGAGCTCTAATGATCTGTCTGAGCTTGGTGTGTAGGCCTCTCTCAAATCTGAAGCACAATTTCTCCTCTGTAGCTTGGCCTTCATCCAGATAAGCACTTAGGCGCTCAAATTCTCGATCATACTCTGCCACTGTCTTGTTTCCCTGTTTTAATCTCCAGAAAGCCTCTTGTATAGTAGCTTTATATTCGGACCCAATATATTTCATCTCAAACTGGTCCACAAAGAACTCCCAACTCAACTGTTCTGCAGGAGTGTGTCTTCTGACTGAATCCCACCATATGAATGCAGGACCCTGAAGTAATGCCACAATGCCTTCAAATTTTTCTTCTAGTGGGCTATGGGTTATTTCAAACAGCCTTTTTATCTTGTATAACCATTCTTCAGCCATTGCAGGTGTCAGAGGTTCTCGCCCAGAAAAGTCTTCCGCCCCCAATCTTTTTAATTGCTCCAAAATAGGTCTCCGCCTAGGTGGGGCTGCCTGAACCTATACTACTGTAGGCTGAGGCTGCATCGGAGCTGGAGCTGCCTGAAGTCGTTGTTGAATATATTCAGCCATCAAATTAAGAAAATCGGGCTGAGGAAAAGGAGGCGGTGCCACAGGAGGAGGATTTTGTTGTGAGGCTTCTTGTTGCCCAACATTACTTGACGCCTCACTCCTGCTTTCAGGTGCCTGCTGCCCTTGCTCGGCAGACATCTTTCCACTATAAAACAGAAGGAGCAAATGCACATTAGTTTTAAAATACTCATTTTCAAAAAGTAATTGGCATGTATATATAGACAAATCATTTCATACCCACTCCGATCTTAGGATCGCCTAAACCTTTGCTCTGATACCAATAATAATTGTAACACCCTTATCACTCCGATCTAACTGAACAGTGCGCGTACACCGGTAATTTTTTTTTTATCTTTAACTAATGTCAATGCTTAATATTGTATATTTGACTTATTTGTTCGATGCCCTATAACTGTCCCAGATTACTTATTCATTTAACAAAAATTTTGGCATTATAACGGCTGTATTTCTAACTAGCTCCCTAAAAATCAGACAAATCGTAGCCTCTCAGAGGCACAACACTTCTAAAACAATCATCCCATCCTTCAAAACTCACATCAACCATTCCACAATTCAAAATAGATCATAACCACACACACACACACATATGTTTACATATTTTTACATAATCAAGTACTTATACAAAACCGTCTGTTTATATACATGCCACAAGCTACATAATCTACTTAACAAACTAACTTTTTCCCCTTTTTGTGCATCTCTGCTCCTTCAACTCAGTACCTGCATGCAGCAGAAACTACATGCTGAGCATAAATTATGCCCAGTGATGACTAACAATCCTAGTACTTTCATATAGTATTAAAATTCGATTATTTAATTTAAACTTTGAATATAAACACATTTTACTCAAAAATCAAGAAAAACAGTTATTACTTACATAACTTACTTTTATTCTCATTTATTGCTTAATTATTATCAAAATTCAATTTAATCCTTAAAGTTTTACTAATTTACAAAGTTGTCCCTTTTTACCTCATATTTACAGTTTTTCCATTATAGTTATTTATTATCATTTTTCTTATATTATTTCTTCATTTATTCATCATTTATGCCTTATTTTACCACTTTTAGGTAAAATTATATTTTAGTCCCTGTATCACAAAAACTTTATATTTTAGCACTGTTAAGTCCCTAAATTACCATTTTACCCTTGTTAACTATTTCTTATTCATTTTCACATATTAATTATACATTTGGTAAAATTACCATTTTGCCCTTAAACTTTTATTTTCTTTCATTTAGGTCCTTTTTCTACTTAAACTTCACTTTTATCTTCTTTTCACTTCTTTTTAACTTGTTATCAATTTCATGCCCCTAGTACAGTACCGACAGAAATTCTCAGACAGGATACTCAAAACGTGGACCCCAGGGGCCCCAGACAAACTAAAAAATGACCTCACAGATCATTTTTTCACAGAACAGATATCAGATACAGACAAAGCTATGGAGATCAGTGATCCTACCATAGCAAAGCAAGTCGCCATGACTTGCACCGCGGTTCAGATGTCCCTATGGCTAGCTAATTATATCCTGAACTAGGTTTTCACTCCCAGACTATTTCTAAGGGCATAATTTCATTAAAGTCTCAATCAAAGCTTCATTTTCTTATTATTTCTTTACTTACTTATACTTATTTTCCTTATTAATTATTCTTTTCAAATCCTTCACAAGATTTGTGAATTATTTCACCATAATTCACCAATATCATTCATTTTCTCAACAAAGTACACATTATTTCACATTATTTCAATACTTTCATTACTTACATAATTGTTAATTTATCTCTAAAATATTCATTTAATTTCTATAAATTCCAAAAAAATTGATATGTGTATTATTCCATTTCTAACATCATTTAAAGGCTTAATTTCATCAAAATTCATCAAATAAACTTTAGTTTCCTTAAGTATACCATTCGGCCAACAAAGGAACCATACTATATATTCATTCAATCATTCATTTAAGCATTTATTCACACTTAATTAAGGTCTTCTAACACTAGTCTATCATTATTTTAGTTATACACCTCTTTAGTCATAAGTTCCTTAAGTTACATAAAGAATATTCATTTAAAATCAAAGAAATTACTAAGATTTATTAGTCACTTACATATTCTCCTTGCTTTAGGATGCTTATACTTCCTTTTTCTTGCCCTTAGCTGGATTGGATGGCTCTCCTCCTTGAATCCCTAAAGAAACCGAATTTTCCATTAAAATAAACCCTACTTTTTTGATCTTATTTACTTAATTTAACTACATATATGAACTCTAGACACCCAAATATACTTAAAGATGCCAACAAATCAACTTAAAACCATGATTTTCACTTACCTCCTTAAGACACCTTAAGCTTTCCCTTAGAATTTTTCTTGCTTTAATCCTTCAAATCAAAGGTTTGAGGCTGGAGTACTAATTTAGAGTGATAGAATTAGGGGTGAGATGCTTGAATATCAAATAAAATGGAGCAAAATTGAAGAAATCTTGAGAGAGAAATGGGAGAGAAGGTTTTGGCCAAGAGGAGAGGAGGAAGGAGATGAGAGAATTTTCTGGAACTTGGTAGATATTTTCCCTTTATATACTCCTCCAAATGGGCCAAAATTTGGGCCAAAAGTTCATAGGCTTGATTTAATTCTTTAAGGCCCAATTTCACCTCTCTAAAGGCCCACATAAAATTTTCTCACTTCCTCACTTCAATTATCTTCAATTTTGATTCCATAATTCTTAAAATATCAAAAATAGGTAGTACGTAAAATTTCGGCTCAATCGGAGTCCGTTACTAGTCCGATTCAACTGAACTGGTTCGATTCGACAACTGTCGACTTCTCCGAAAAATTCATTTTTTTGCACTAAAATATTCTACCTAAAATTTCATTAAGACATGAAAAATTTGGCAATTTTTAGAGTTTATTTGCTATTTTTAAAAATTTATGCAAAATCGAGTCACCTTTCCTACCGGGAAAATTGACTCGCTAACTTTTTCATATTTTTGACTTTCGGAGGTCTATATGACCTCAATTTTACTTTAAATTTCAACCCCAAACTCATCATGACCAATATTTTCCGATGGTTAAATAAAATATTTTTCACTTTCGGGTTCGATTTTCGGCCCGAGTGCACTATTCATCATCGGAATTTACTGTTCCTGATCAGACCGGTATTGAGGCCATT
This sequence comes from Excoecaria agallocha, assembly GCA_037975025.1. NCBI lineage: Eukaryota > Viridiplantae > Streptophyta > Magnoliopsida > Malpighiales > Euphorbiaceae > Excoecaria > Excoecaria agallocha. The sequence goes on from JBBPFJ010000509.1 coordinate 35,580, forward strand.
ATAATGATCTCGTAAAGTGTGCTCCAGATATGGCTCGCTATGTAGAGAAGCAAGGATGGCGAACATTTTTCACATACCGCCACAAAAAGATGTTTCCAGATCTGGTTAGTGCATTCTATGCTTTTCGATTCAATATTGAATTCGAGAGTTTCAAAGTGAAGATAAATGAACGAGAATACACTGTAAGTCCTTCATTGCTTGCCAAAATTTTTTCTATGCCTTTGAAGGGTTCAAAATGCACTCGAAGCACCAGTAATATTTTGGATTTTGAGGATCTTGATAAAGAAAAATTTTTAAGTCAAATTTCATCTGACGGCGGTGCTTCTTCGAAAAATCCTTTTGCTTCAAATTTGTTGGTCCAATTTCGCATCCTTACCAAATGCATGTGTTTATATGTTACCCCACGTTCTGGTAGTACTTCTTATCTTTCTGATTTCGATATCGTTTTCTTGTGACATTACCATACTTCCAAAAATTTCAATTTGCCTTTTCTTATTTTTAACTATATGGCCACTTAAACTATTGACAAGAAGAAACCCTATAGCCTGATTTTGACTCATTTATTTGACCACTGGAAATTAACTACTGATAATGCTGTCTCTGTGATCTATAAAGTTGAAAAAATTAGCTTTGTCTTTTACAAAGAAGCAGGAAAGAAAGTTGCAACTAGCAAACACAAATTTATTGAGGCTCCTGCACCGCCTCTCGAATCATCTCCTGTGGCAAAACCCACTAAGGGTAAAGAAGTTATGACCATTGATACTGTGGAAAAAAAATACAGATTTAAAGGCTCAACTTGCTCAATTACTGGCATTGATCAAGTCATCAAAAGGAGTGCACATTAGTGAACCATTGCCTGCTGTTCAGATTTTTGAAAAGAAATTTGATTCATCTTCTAATGTTCCATCTGATGACAAATCTAACGCCAGATCTGAAGGAAAATCTGTTACTGAATCTGAAGACGAATCTGAACAGAATTCTGAGCCAATATCTGCTAAGCCATCTGTACCAAAATCTGAACCAATTTCTGCTCATCATTCTAGCAGCTCCTCTGCTACAATGTCTAACCATTCTCATGATGCTCCAACATCCACTCCAAGTTCTCCACCAGCCCCAACAGTCACTTCTACTATTCATTTTATGGTGGATCAATCCAAGTTGCTGGAGTTGCATTCACTGCTTGGTAAGCTAAGCTTTATTTTTTCTGATATTGCTAAAATACTTCCTACCATTATTAGCACACCTTCTTCCTTGGTCCCATCTGAACCTGGTCCGGATGCTTTGGTTCCAAGTGACAAGCCAACTCCCTTTCCTCTAAAGAAGGCGATCTGCTCGTACCATTCTTCGTGACAAGAATCCTCCAAAGTCGGGACAGCCTGGAAGCAGTTCTCTATTAATGGATGTTGATCCATTGTATTTCATTTTTTTTTGTTGTTGCTATTTCTCTTTTTGCATGATGACAAAGGGGGAGAATAGGGTAAAACAGTTTGGTTATGTCTATGTTTAACAGCACAATATGTTTTGTTTTATGGTCTCTTATGATGTTTTGTGGACAAATATATTATCATGCTATACTTTTATTGCTATGGTTCATTTTGGCATATTTTATACTTATACATCTTCTGTTAATTTTTCCCCATGCACATATTCAAGGGGGAGTTTTTTAGACTAACCTAGATAGACTTTTAAATGAAGTTTATTAAGGTTTTGTCATCATCAAAAAGGGGGAGATTGTTGGCCCAAGGCCATATCCAAATTTTGATGATAATCAAACCTTATATAAACTCTATTGAGAAATCTGTTTCAAGTAATGTTTTGCAGGCATTTCCGTTTATCCTTCTGATGAAATTATCCAAAATGAAGACTATGGAATAAATTCTTAAAGATCAAGTTGAAGAATATTTTAGTCTAAGAAAAATTAGGTTACTAAATTGTAAAATCAATTTGAGGGTCAATTTTTACTCATACATATATATTCTAAGTTTTAAAATTGCATAAAAATATTTTTAAGTCATAAATCTCGTTTTTAGTTAAAATTGGGTTCCCTTAGAAAATGCTTTAGAAATTGAGCCGTCAAAATTTACATTAGAAAATGGATTAGAAATCTGGACAAATTTCTGATCGAATTTCTGCTTCGCACTACAGGACAAAATAATGGTTAGAAAACGACTAGTTAGAGACAGAATTGTTTGTTCAGTTTTCTAACGATCATAAATGGCTAGTTTTGTGTTTTCTCACTTCAAACCAAGTTTTTGGGTATAATATTATGGTTTTAGATCATTTAGAAGATTAGAGAAAATATTAGAAAGATTTTCTAACTCTTAAGAGAAAGCTTACTTGTTTTAAATCTCACTTTCCATCTTTGCACTTCATCTTTACTTATCATCCTTAATTGGTTGTAGCTTTTGTTGTAATTATTTGTGAGGAATCTTTATTATGAAAGATTGTGAGTTGGGTTGGCTAGACCCTAAGAGAAATTCTAGTAAGTGTTTCAATCTTTTACTTTGGAAAAAAGATTGTGGGTAGATATACATAAGTTTGTATATTGGCTTTGACTCTTGCCCTTAAAAGAGTTAAGAGTGGATAGAAAAGCTCAAGAGTAATTCTTGAGGAGTAGAGGTAGGCAAGTTGACCGAACCACTATAAATTCTGTGTGTTTGCTCTACTTTCCTGCTCTATTTTCTATCTTCTACAATTCTGTTTTACATTCTAGAAGTCTGTGTTTTCAAAATTCTGTAAAACGAATTTCTGAAACATTTACAACAAATTTAACACACTTTTTCAGAATATATTTGAAGTTTAAAAAGAACTTGCAAAATCTATTATTATTGTTATCTTGCATTTTTTACATTTTCTGTTAGAAAAACTATTAAAAATCTGCACTTGCATACAATTCTATTCCTTTAGAAATTTGGCCAGAAAATTTCAAGACACCCAGTTCACCCCCTCTCTTGAGTGTCTTTCGGGACCTACACATTTCAATGAAGCTTTTGACACATTCTTCATTTTCCCTCTTTTTGTAATGAAATTAATAAATAAATATAAAAATTTAAAATTATTTGTTTCGAGAGGGGCAGCTGGTTTCCATGCATCCATCTTTCTCTTGTGATGTGCCGATTACTGTATCTTTAGGAGCAGCCATTTGCCATTTGGTTTTATGATTGTTTTTTTAAGCTACACATGTATGGTAATGGATCCAATCATCTGCTTCATATTATTATTATTATTATTCTATAGCGGGTACTGTATTAGACAGAAAGAGGCTAGAAATCGACACAATTTCAAGCCGATTTCCATCCCACGCCGAAGCCCACCAGTCAAAATACCCATATTTAATCCAACCGATTTTCATGATCCCAGCCAATCAAATGAGGTAGGTCCCACAATGTCAAATACAGGAAGGTGTTTATGCCGATTTTTAATACCCTATATTTTTAATATTATTTACTGCATCACTATTTTTCATTTTTTTAAATAATCCTAGATTCATAAAAACCCATCTCTTTTACCTTCTCCATCATTGCATGTCATATATCCTTTTCATGGATTACTATAATACATGAAATGGAGATATGACACGAACATGGAGAAGATAAAAGACAAAGGTAAATAGAGAAGGTAATTTGCACTTCTCTTTACAATATTTGAAACAAAGAAAGAGACCAAGTAAGACACTACAAGAAAATCTAGAAATAGCAACGAAAAAATACCAACGGAAACGATTTCGTTGCTAAATTAGCAACAGAAAACCAATTCCGTTGCTATTTAGCAACGAAAAATAATTTCTGTTGCTAAAATTGGTTAAACTTTGTTGATTTAGCAACGGAAAAATTTTTGGTTATATTCCATTGCTAAAAATGGAGGAAATTTTTGGCGCTACAATTTAGCAACGAAATCACTATTCCGTTGCTAATTAAGGCGCCAATAGATGGGGAAAAAATTGGAACGAAAAATAGCAACGAAATATGTTTTCCGTTGCTAATTTAGCAACGAAATTTAATTTAAAATATTCGGTTGCTAAATAGTAACGGAAATCATTTTCGGTTGCTAAAATAGTAACCGAATTATATTTTCGTTCCTAAATAGCAACCGAAATATATTTTCGTTGCTAAATAGCAACCGAATTTATTTTCGGTTGCTAAAATAGCAACGAAATTTAAATTTCGTTGGTAAATGAGGGGCATTTAAGTATTTTTCTATAAAGTACAAAGTAATTCCCAGCCATTCATCTGTGTAATTAATTTAATTTAATGTTAAGTTTTCTTTCTTAATTTTTTAGAATTTTTCTTTCTTAATTTTTTGGAAGCAAATTATTATTATTATTATTATTATTATTATTATTATTAGTAAAGAAATCCTAAATCCAACGGTCCAAAATCCCCTATAAAAATATCTTATATATAAAAAAAAAACCCTAACCCCTTGCCATTTCTCTTCCTCATCCACTGCCTCCGCCCCTTGCCATTTTTTTCTTATCAATATCTCACTTTTCATAGCTAAGGTTTTTCGCCGTTGGGCTCTCAGTAAATGGTGGTGAGCTATGTGCACGTGACTAGCAGCGTCACCCGATTCCTTTTGGTATGCTACAAAAAAGCTAGGGCTTGAATTTGCAAGGGATTTATTACTGGGGATTTCTTTTTTTTTTTTCTTCTTCTTCTTCTTTTTCTTTTTCTATCTCCTGCTTTTGGTCTGCGCCACCTCTCTATAAGGTATTCTTTCTTTTTTTTTTTTATATTCAATTGCTCTGCGTAATTTTCTTGGAAGTTTTTCTCATCCAATTCGCTTTGAGATTTAGGTTTGTTTAGTTTCCTTATGTCTCTGGTTCTTTTATCGATTTCTTTGATGAATATAATGAGAAATTGCTCTGCGCCACCTCTCTAAAGCTGGATTTCTTCAGCCTACTTCCTTGGCTGTGTTGCTCTATTTGCCACAGAGAGAGAGATGCAAAGCAGAACAGATGTAGTCTCTTCCTCTGTTTCTGTAGCTATTGTTACTCCTACAATCCCCAAATTCTTGAGCCTCAAAAGGCTCTCTTTAACTTCATTTTCTATAACAAACACCAAATGGAGACTAGAGCATCAGCTCAGCCTTTGAAGAACGCCGATGAACTTATTGACTCTGTTGAGACCTTCATCTTTGATTGTGACGGTAAGGACCCTTTTTTTCTCTTCTTTTTCTAATTTTTAATCTTATCTTGTTTTCATTTAATGGGTAATCGATGAATATGGGATCCCAAAATCTTGGATATTTTGAAGCAAAAAAACTGACATTTTGTGCAGGGAAAGAAGTTGGTTTTTGTGACCAACAACTCGACAAAATCCAGGAAACAATATGGTAGGAAGTTCGAGCCACTTGGTCTAAACGTCAGTGAGGTCAGTTTGAAATGAGCCTTTTTTTTTTCTTTTCTTAGGTTGATTGAGTTGAATTTGGTGAATTTATAATTGAACATAGAAATACATTGAAACTGTTTCAGGAGGAAATTTTCGCATCCTCTTTTGCAGCTGCTGCATTCTTGAAGTCCATTGATTTCCCAAAAAACAAAAAGGTAATGACAGCCTTAAATTTTCAACCTTTGCTGTATGGTCGTGATGATAAAAAAAACAGCTAACTCTGCATGATTTTAGGTTTATGTGATAGGTGAGGATGGCATCTTGAAAGAGCTTGAGCTTGCTGGAAATCAATATCTTGGTGGCCCAGTATGTATCTTTTTTTCCATTACGTTGTCATATTCTCTGAACAAGCTAATACGTTGCATTTTTGAACTGATATTGCCAAGATCAAGGCCGGCAAGTTTCAAAATTTATGATTAGATTCTTTGGTCGTAATCAAAATTTATTGCAACTTTTTGCTCATCAAAATTTATTGCAATTTTTGCTCATTCTATCTGGACCCATCTTTCATTCGCCATGTTTTTGAAGTTTTGAATACTCAATTTTTAAAAAGAAATGATGGATTTTTGTTGGTTAATTTCTGTGTTTTCCTTTGGTGGCAAATTCGGAAGGCTTGTGATTTTGTGGTGTCTGAATCATCTTGGGATTTCACTTTTAATATCTGCCTGTTATCACTACATTAAAATTTAGGAGCCAAATCGGTGTAATATCCCAAGGTATGTTTACTTTAATGCTTTTATTATTGTGTCTTACTTTCTTTTTATAATCAAAAGAAAAAAAGTATGTTTTGATTTTGACTTGTATGTTGTGGAAAAGAAAAGTTGTTTATGATATTGTGAAATCAGAGGACTGTTCCTTTCATAATTATTGTAAGTTGTCTAATTATGATAGCAATTAGATGGAAATGGCGTATGATCTTATTAAAGCATTGACCTAAATTCTGCTAAAGACTCCATCTGTCGTATTTTTATATTTATCCTGTACACCTAAAGAGGCTACCTTTTACACTTTGGTTAAATGCCTGTCTCCATTTAGCTATAATTAATTCCCAAGAAACACAACACTTTCAATTCAGGAACAAAAATAAACTTGGATATTCCTCCGCAATGTATGAAGTTTCTCAATCCTTCTATGTAAAACCTTTTAGACTTTGAGCTTGAAATTGCTTTTTCCAATTTCTCTTTCAAAATTATTAACTCTATTATCTGAAATTTCGTTGGCATTTATCTTTTCAAGTGTAAATAATTCCTTAAATTTCTTGATTCAAAAAGTAGTAATTTCTTTTCATTTTTGAAGAAAACAAGTCTTGTTTATTTCTGTGTATGTTGTAGCCTCAACCCTAATTGTAATATCATTAAGATCCTGTAATATCAACTTTTCAGTAATGCTCAATACTAATTAATTTCTTATTTTACTGAGTTATATATATATATATATATATATATATATATATATATATATATATATATATATATATATATATATATATGAGATAAAATATGATGTTCTCTTCTCCTATAAAAATATAAAATATTTATCCTTTTCAATTTTTTATTTTAAGAAGCAGTCTGCGAATTCATTTACTATGAGTATAATTCAAAAAATAAAAACTTTTGGGATTTAGTTTGATGATAGGAAATGGATTAAAATGCGAAGAAATGTAGTTTAGATTTTTTCTAATAACATTAGATTTGTAATTAAATATTTTTTTCTCCTATTCTTAAAAAAGTATTTTTTTTCTCTTACTTATATATATATTTTTTTGAGGCAATAATTTTTCATGATTTTAATTTAAGTTATTCCAAAAAGTATTAACCGGTGTCTCTGGTGGGTTTACAAAGTCAATGCTCAACGAGAATAAATGCCTGCACTTATGCAGAATCAAATTTTTTTCCCAAAAAAAAAATAAATTTCCTTAAAATCAGCTAAACTTATGATAAGGGGGGAAGCCATGCTACGGAGAAAGAGGAAGATTGCCCAATCTTATTTTAAAAAAAAATATTATAAACCTCCATTAATTCTTGTGACATATAACTGATTTTAATTCTTTTAAAAATGAATGTCTTTACATTTTGATGCATTGCAGTGCAAAAATGATGAGGAAACTGTAGCTGTGATTGCTCATGAACTTGGGCATTGGAAACTGAATCATACTATATACTCTTTCATTGCCGTGCAGGTAAGTGTTTTATGAAAGTTTGATTCTGCTCTTTTTTTGCGTATTGTCAATTTTTAATTCAATTGATTTCTTTTTCTGTTGACTCGCAGTAGTGGTAAATTTGTGAAGAGGTCATGTTATATATGACCTTTGAATGCATGTATATTATGTAAATTGCCCATCTACTTTGAAAAGGCTAAAGAGAACTTGGGCATGGTTTATGTTGCCCATAATTGAGCCGATTTGATGCCAAGGTTTAAAATTCACATAATATTTTTCATTGGAATTATGACAGTCATGCTGCTAACTGCCTTAATAAGGAAAATATTTAATGAGAATATCAAATGAAGAATGCATTTATTAAATGCTCTACAAAGTATGGGAACCTGAAACTTTTTGATATTTTACCAAGGGAGGGTATCCATATAAACAGCCACAGCTAGTGTAAGATCATATTGTTTTGCTTCCAATGCAGATCCTTACATTTTTGCAATTTGGAGGGTATACTCTAGTGAGAAATTCAAGCGATCTGTTTCGAAGTTTTGGATTTGATACACAACCTGTGCTGATTCGACTGATCATATTTCAGGTATTTTTTGAGCAACAAATATGACATGTAGGGTTTTGATTTGTTGCTTGTGGAATTTATTCATGTATAGATAAATTGGTTGCCCGTGTATAAGCTGTTAGGTCAATTCTTGTTCTCATTTGATATTTTTGCTTAATGCAGGCTGATGCGTTTGCTAAGAAGCTTGGTTATGGCTCATCTATTCGTGCTAGTCTTGTGAAACTGCAGGTGATTTTTAAATACTATCATTTCTTTTTTATCTTTGTATTGACCAAAAACAAAACAGACAGAGAGAGAAAGAGAGAGAGAGAGACTTGGTTGGAGTTTTATCTGGAAATGATATTTACTGAAATATTGAACCAACTTTCTTTCAGGAAGAAAATTTGTCGGCGATGAACACAGATCCTTGGTATTCAGCATATCACTATTCTCATCCTCCTCTTGTTGAAAGATTGGCTGCACTTGTTTTGGAGTTGGAGAGCAGGTGGATTTGGGTTTTCCTATATGACGTGGTGAGTAGGTCTTGAGTGAATTTTTTTTTTTTAATTCCACTTTAAATATTGCACAAGCTTTCATTGAATTTCAATGAAATTTAAGGTTAGTTGCATCCCTTTGAAGTAAGGGTTTTTTTTTTTAAACTTAATTCAAACTTATCACATAGCTTCTTATTTGGAATTTGGAATCAGAAATTTTTTTTCTTTTTTGTGTGTAATTTTCAATTTGGTAGAGTGGAAATAATCTTTGAGGGGTTGTTTTATATCTTTAAGTTCTTCTTTCTTATTCAAATGGAGGTATGATATCATTTGCTTGGACTGAAAGGAAATCATGATTTTTATGGATGCCTGCTTTCATTCACAAAACTTATTACAAGTGTCATCAAGATCCTATCTAGTAACTTTTTTCCTTTTTGAAATGTTTTTTCATTTTTGATTCTTCAAGTGAAGATCAGCTCATGTTAAGGTATCTAATTTGCACTTGTTATTAACTTCAGGAAATTGTCCATATGCACCAGCTGTTTGTGATTGTGCAATTTTTTTTTTTAAATACAAATATGTAAATGGAGAATCTGCTGAATTTTTCTTACCTGTAAATCATGGGTTTTTGATATTAAAAAGTTGGAATAATTTTTTCCGACGGATTAACGACGGAAATACCGTCGTTAATTTTTTATTATTTGTGAATTTAGCAACGGATAATGGTTTCCGGTCCGTTGCTAAAATGGTTTCCGTTGCTAAAAATAGCAACGATAATGTTTTCCGTTGCTAAAATTGACCGATAAGCCGAATCTTACATTGTTGAATTTAGCAACGGAATTTAAAAATAGCAACTGTCGAATTAGCAACCAAAATTTCCGTTGCTATTTTTGATTAGCAATGAAAAATGTCCTTGATTAGCAACGGAAAATTGACATTTTTCGTTGCTAATTTCCGTTGCTAAATTGCAATTTTCTTGTAGTGAGAGGATAACTTAAGAGAGGAAACGAAAGAGAAAAAAAAAATTAAATTACCTATTTGCGTTGATGCCATTCAAAACTAATGCTCTACAATTTCAATTAACTGGTTGTTTAGTTGGCTAAATCTTCTTTTTAATTGGTAGAATTTTAAAAATGTTTGGTTTTGCTTTATTTTTTCATGCGGGAAGTTTTGCTTTTATGTTGTGTTTTCAAAAACATTATTTTCACTACAAAAAAAAAAATCTGTTTTGCCTATGGAAATTTCTGACGAAATTGAGATAATTTCTGTAGGGAAACAGGTTGTAGACAATTTTACCAACGGAAAGTTTCCGTCAGTAAATTTACCGACGGAAATCATTTGTCGCCGCGGTATGGACTGAAAGATTGTCGTAATTTACCATTTTTACCGACGGATACAGATTCCGTTGTTAAAATTACAAACAGAATTATATCTTCTGTATGATATTTTATCGACGGAAGTAGGATTCCGTTGGCAAATTTCCGACAGAAAGACAAGTTCCGTAGGTAATGTGGTGACGGTAAGTGTATTTCTGTCGGTAAATTTGCATCATAATAAAAATATTTCTCGACTGAAATTACATCACTAAAAGTATTTTATACTTGTAATAATTATCTAATAATAAGTTAGAATAATATGTTATTCTATTAGCACGAAAGGCATAAATACATTGTGATAAAAAGATTTGTAGCTGATAGTAATTACAATAATAATAAAATTGAACTTAACTATAATTTATACTAATCACTGATCCTTGAGGAGGTCAAGAAATATATAATATCTATCTATAATCTTACATCAAACTTCAAGTTGTCTCTACTCTATGTCTACCTTCACTAGTGCACACAAAAATTTCATTCTTCTTTACAAACAACAATTCCAAATGGCTCAAGGGACCTCATATTGTAATGAAGTAAATGGAACTCACTACAACATTAACTCATAACACATCAGTGCTGAATTAAGCATTAAATCTCCCACAGAAAAATATACTATTCATCTTTTGAAGAATGAATACCAAAACAGAGATACTAAAGTCCTAGTGGCTAGGACAAGGAAGTAAATATTGATATGTTAAGAAGGCAGGATGTATAAATGAAGTTCTGAATATAGGTGCTGAGGTTGAGCAGCCACAGAGACGTGGTCTTACCACTCTGTTTCCATTGTATATGTTATTACAATGGAAACAAAATCCACAACACCAATATAGGCTTGTTAATATAGCACTTCAAAATCTGTCCAAGTGATATATGAATTCATGGTTGAAGTATTAAAAACAAACGCCACTTGAACGATATTATCCGAGTTACTTAATAATCAAATGTTAAAGCTGGTGTTCACCTGACCGTCCGCCTTATACCTCTTCCGAACTCCACAATCTTGAGGTTTTGCATAGCTAACATACCGAGGTACCACAGCCTACCAGAGATAGTAGTTTATCAATTAAGAATACCATTGAATTCAGCACAGTACAAAAACAAACTGCCCAATTGACAAAAAGATAACAAAACTATAATTTTTTTAGTTTATGCATATTTCTATTTCACAAGAATTAAGGAAAATTAATTGTTTTAGTTAGAAATTTAAATTTATATGTATTTTTCCTATTACACCCCTACTTAGTAAATATACATCATACTTAATTATGCTTCGAAAATTGGACGGTGGCCAATGTAAATCCAAAATCTATTAGTTGCTTTCTAAATCAATAAATAATGACATTGGAAAACAGAGAGTAATTGATAAGAATAAAAGTTACAGATGTCAGTAAATTGGGCTGTGTATGTATAGATCCAATCTTATGGTAATAATAATAATATAAACTTAGGGTTATAATAAATGTAATTGGCAACTATAATATTGGAACTTTATATTGTTATATTATAGTTTGTTGCTTTTCCAATACTCTCTCTCTCTCTCTCTCTCTCTCTATCTATATATATATATATATATTAAGCACCTTAAAGATGTCTGTTTATATGAAATATTAAAATTAAGCGAATACGGTGGTGAATTTTTTTATTTCATATGAAAATCTTATTAAATTAGGTCTGACAATATACATAATCAATGGTATATTGACCCTTATGCAGGATATATGCATTTGACTAAATTGAATCTACTTAAGAATTTTCCAAAATCCTTGCTGCAAAAGGATTTGGTAATTAAAAAAAACTTATCATAATCTCAAAAGGATGCATAATTGTCCTATAAATACTTGTACTAACCACACCCGTGAACCACTCTTACAGTCAGTCACTCGTTACAAACAAACAGAATGTCAAATTCAATTTCAGAGCAAAATTACAAAACCTATGTATCTGCCTATGAGCTAGGTTCAAGGGAAGACAAATCTCTCTGAGCTTCCAATTTCAATATAATCCTAAAAGCAGTTTCAACTTACCTTTCAGACATGACAATTTCATTAGAATCACTGAATACAACAAACTATAATATAACAACGATCCTTGACTCTATATGTTTCTAATATTTATATTTGTAACCATTCTAGTTACAATGATGCACAGAATTTTGTGGTTCTTTCTTCATACCAATCAACACAAAAATTAGTTAGTTATATTATTGAAAAATAGTATTACCGAACTAAAACACTTCAACATTAAATTAATAACCAAAACTTTTTCAGTAAAGATTAATTTTTGGGTAAATTACAACTAAACCATAGAATTCAGGGTGGATTACCACAAAGAAACAGGAATTTACTATATCAAAATCTAACTATGTCTACACTATACTTACTTGATCCCAAGATCAATGTGCTCCTGGATACCAACCCGAAGCAGCCAGTGTCACTAAAGTTCCTTCTCAAAAGCTCGTATTCCTTCACCTTCAACCCACTCTCAAGCAATTGCATAGCCTTGTCTCCCCTTACAGTTATATAGCAAGCAATCTTCTCATTACGCCTAATCCCAAAACATCTCACAGTGTATCTAGCTGCTCAATACCATCCCCCAAAACACACAGCACATTAAATTTAGAAACAGCAATTAAAGTAGAACCCAAAAACAAAAAATCAGCTACCAGAATCACACCCTTAAAGAAGACTGGGGTTTGAGACTCGCCGAAGACTCGGCAGAGTTTGATCGGAGCCTCGCCGGCATGGCCCAAAGGAACCTGTAGGTGGCTATTGTCATGAGGGACCCGACTACGGTAGTCACGCGCCTTAAGGGGCCACGGTGTGGCCGGAATCCACACTTGAACATCTCACCACACTCATCCCCGATCTACCTCATGCCGGCGAGTGATGACCAGAGAAGGTACTATCGAACTCTCCTCAGCTTTTCCAGTTGAACGGTGCGGGTCCTATCGCCGTTCATCGCCGTGGCTCACCGGAGGGAGAATAAATGGACAGACTCGGATTTAAGAAGAGAGAGGATCGCAAGGAAGGAGCCGCCATATGTGGAGCGACGTCGACGACCTCCTGGCTGATGATAGGAAAAGATCAGTGGTGGCACGTGGGCTGTTGCGAACGATGGCGTTGTGCCGGTCATCCCCCCTTCCCCGATCTCTTTTTCCTCTCTTCCCCCATCTCTTTCTTTTAATTGATATATATTTTTTTTAAAGTTGGGGCCATAATATTTTTCCTAGAGAATTCTAGGAAGGGATTGTTTATAGTTAAAGTATTATAAAACAAAAATATATATATTATTAAAGAAAATTATAAGTATATAGCTAATTTTCATTTAGGGTTAATTACAAAAAGGACTTTAATTATAGGATATCTTATAATTTTTAACTCCATCTTTAAACCTTGCAAAAAAGGTCTCAACTATAGGTATCTTGCAATTTTGGTACTCCACCACTATTACATTGCTATTGAAGGGAATATTACTAAATAGCGACAGAATAGTGATGGATTAGCAATAGAGTACCAAAATTGTAAGGTATCCTATAGTTGAGATATTTTTTTATAAGATTTAAAGATGAAGCCCAAAATTATCAGGTACCTTATAATTGATATCTTTTTTTGTAATTAACCCTTTCGTTTATGCTCTATTAGTTCAAATTAATTTTCATGGTTTCTTGTGAGAGATTTATGCCTTTTTTTACTTTTCTTAATTTCTTTTTTATGATTCTGTACAATATTCTTTTGCAATATTTTGTAAATGAAACATATTCTTCATGTGATACATAATGGTATAATAGTACTATTCCATCTTTTATAATTAGTCAAAATTAAATATGAAAGGAGAGAATATTAAATGTAATGTTTTGTGTATGCAGGACAGAATTTGATGTTTTAGCTAGAAAGGAAATGATGAAAATAATAGCGACCACTTTATTTGGTTTTCAACCTATCAAAATAGTATTCTCTTGGGATCGGTTTCAGTTCTTAACCTTTAGTGTTTCTTACACATCAGTTGATTTAATTAGCAACAAATTGGTATCCTTGGTAAAACGATTCTTTTACATTTCAAGAGTATCTACAGTCATATTATATAGTATAATTGCAAATGCAAATGTCAATGTGGAATCGGATTCAAGGACTCTGCCCATCTTATTGAGACTTTGCACAATTAATGTATTGTTCATATGGAAACTACTAAGAAGCCGCACACGATATTACAGACTATTGATAGTGAACATTTAATATTTAGATAGCATCGGCCTGACGTTGCAATGAGATTCAATTAAGTAGTGGGGTAAGATGCTTGCATTGCAATGCCATAAAGACCTTTCTTAGCATCAATATCCTTTTGTATTCTTATGTACCCTTCTTCTCCCCATTGCGTCCCCAAGGAATTTTTCACCAGCGAGTAGCTCTTCTCATTGCTGCTTCCATACCTAACAGCTGTAACACCGTGGTCTAGTTCAGTGTCACATGCTTCTGTAAATATTTCACTTGAATAGAATTGAAACTCGAAACCACTTGCATCTATTGCAATAGATACTGGCTACTTTGAAACAACCTTCATCAGTGCTGCTTCATCATTTGCAGGTGCATCTTCGAATCCAATGATCTTAGCAACATGGTTAGCCTCTGACACTACAAGAAAATCTGGAAATAGCAACGGAATTAATTTCGTTGCTAATTTAGCAACAAAATTTGATTAATTAGCAACGAAATTTGATTTCCATTGCTAATTCAATTCCGTTGCTAAATTTGGTTGAATTATTTATGTTTAGCAACGAAATAAAAAATGGTGGTATTCCGTTGCTAAAAAATAGGAAAATTTTAGCGCCAAAAAATAGCCATGAAAAATAGCAACGAAAATCTATGATCGTTGCTAAATATGGCGGCATTAGACGACGAAAAAATTTTAGAATGAAATTTAGCAACGAAAATAATTTCCGTTGCTATTTTAACAACGAAATATATATTCCGTTGCTATTTTGCAACAGAAAATTAAATTTCGTTGCAATTTAGCAACGAAAATTTAAGTCATTTGCTATTTAGCAACCGAATTAATATTTCGTTGGTATTGTGGTTCCAAAGGGGTGAAAATAATTTGGTCCAAAAATAACAATAAAAATTAAATTCCGTTGCTAAAATTAAGGGTATTTATGTAATTTTTTTATTTGTTGCCGTAGGTATAAATTAGCCCCCATCTCTTCTCTTCTTTTTATCTTTGCCATCAGCTTTGAACGCCACCTTTCTATCATCATCATCAATACACGAGGAAATGGGAGAAAAGAGAGGAATTCAGGAGATTTCAATGACGAAAATAGCTCAGGTTGGAGTGAGAACCAGAGCTCAAGCTTTAGCCTTGTCCGCCTCCACCGCTGCTAATGGAAGTTCCTGGAAAAGAAAAGTGGAGAATAATCAAGAACTTATATCTTATATTGAGCTCAGCACAAAAAGCCGAAGACGCATCATGATTACGCCTGACCATCTAGTTTCGATTTCACCAGAGCTGGATTCCGGTCACCGGAGTGCTGTTCAGGATAGATGTTCTTGTGCTAGCTCGGATCACACTTCGGCTTCTTGTTGTTCTAGTAATGGATCAAGTGATCAGAGAATTCACAAATTCGCAGATCTGGAGGTGAATTTTGCATTTAAGAATTCAAGCTGAATTTTTGACGAGCTTTAATTGCTTGCTTTTACTTTAAATCATTTGGTTCTATGAATTTTGAATTTCTTTCTTTTTACCTTTCTTTTGCAGGATGAGAGCATTGAAATTGAAACGTCAGCGTATTATAGCTATACAGAAAGGTTTTCATTATTCTTTTAATTTTATTATTTTTTAATTTTACGTAAAGTCACAAGTCTCTTCAATTTCGAAATTCAAACTCCCAGTGATCCATTTAATTCTTCCGTTTTTAGATCTTCTGTTATTTATTTACGACCATTGTTCTTGTAACGCCCTCAACACTGGGTCAGCCGTGAATAGTACTTTCCGGCAGTGAATAGTATTTTTCGGGCCCGAAAGTGAAAAATATTTTAGTTGACCATTTAAAAGGAATAGTCATGGTGAGTCTATGGTTGAAATTTGAAGTCATTTGAGGTCAAATAGATCTCCAAAAGTCAAAAATACGAAAAAGGTAGCAAATCAATTTTCCCGGTAGGGAAGGGGACTTGATTTTTCATAAATTTTTAAAAATAGAAAATGGACTCTAAAAATTGCCAGATTTTGCAGTTCTCAATGAAATTTGATATAGAATATTTTGGTATAAAAAAATAAATTTTTCGGCGATGTCGACAGTTATCGAATCGGACCGATACGTTTGAATCGGACAGATAACGGACTCCGATTGAGCCGAAATTTTGTGTACTACCTATTTTTGATGTGATAAAAATTATGGAATCAAATTTGGAGTGATTTGGAGTGAGAAAGTGGGAGAAATCATTTTGGACTTTGAATTAGTTTGTTAATGGGCTTTAAATTAATTTAAGCCCACTAACATGACCCAAGCCCATTTCACCATTTAAAAGGAGATATAAATTGCTGGAATTTTCTGGATTTAGCCAGCAGTTCACGTCTTCATCTTCTCCTCTTCTTGGCCGGCCTTCTCCTTTCCATTTTTGTTGAGTTTTTCTTCTTTTCTCTCTCCATTTCACACTAAATCAAGCCATTCAATAGTAATTTTTGCCTTTCTAGTTAAGTTTAATGCCCTCCTCTCTTCAAAAGAAGGAAGAAAATCAAAGAAATTCAAGAGAGAAAGTTTAGGGGTCCATTTGAGGTTTTCATGGAGGAGAGCAAAGTAAGCAAGCTAAAGGCAAGGAAAAGTGGAGCTTAAGGAAGCTAAGGCATGGAAAAAGGTAAGTGACTACCAAATCTTTTGATTTTCCTATTAATATGAATTTTCCTTAATTATGTAATTAAGGTAAAAATATGAAAAATTGTTAATTAATGCAATTATGTTAGGATAAATGAAATTCACCATGAGAGGAAATGAGATGAAGGCATTAATGGAAGAAAGAAAATTTTTAAGGTAGAAAATGGTTGATAGCCGAATTACTAGGGTGAAGAAATTGATGAGAAAAATGCATGAAATTAATGTATGTTAGCTTAAAATAATAATAGACTTGATAATTGATGTCTATCAATTTTTAGAGAATATTTGAAATTTATTTGGAAATTTTTAAGATTTTATATAGTGTATGTATTGAATGAAAATTGTGATTTATTGTGAATTAAATGATTAATTTGATGAAAAATGACAATAACCAATAAATAATGCATAAATAAATTTTGTTGGAATTTATTGAATTTATTGAGATTTTATTGGAATTTTTATATGAATATGTACAATGAAAACAATTGAAGTTTTAATGTATAATTATATAAAAATGACAAAAATGAGGAATTAATGTGAAATTTAATTAATGTCAATGACTAGAAATAAAAAGTCAACCGACCGATTTTTCGAAATAATTGTTAGGTCGTGAAAATAATAAGAATAATGAATTATTGAAAAATAATTCATAAATAAATAGAAATGATGAAAATAAATTAATACGTAAATAAAAGAAAGATAAAATGAGTTTTAAATAGAAAAAGGACTTAAATGAAAGAAAATAAAAGTTTTGAGGGCAAAATGGTAATTTTGCCAAAATAAGTAATTAACGTGTAAAAATAAGTACGAAATACTTAACAAGGGTAAAATGGTAATTTCGGAGGCCTAACGATTTCAAAAGATAGAATTTCCGTGGGTTAAGGACAAAATGTAATTTTACCCGAAAATGGTAAAAGAAATAATAAAAATAGAAATAAATGATTATAATGGCAAAATTGTAATTATGTATTTGAAATGAATAATCAAATAGAAAAAGTCAAATTATGTACGTAAAATGTAGTAAATAAAGGTGTGACTAATTTATCGAAATAAATTAGTCAATAAAAAGCAGTAAAAGAGTATAAAAGTATAAAATATTTCGCTGACGATACAAAAGTCAGTTAAGCGAATAATTAAACGTTTTGGACAAAAGAAAAGAAAAACAAAGTGTAATCAGTCAAACTTAAAAATATTGAAAAAAATAATTCGTAAAGAATTATATAAAAAGAATGAAAAGAAATTATGAATTATAATGCCATAATTCATAATTTATAATCTGTATAAAAGATTGAAAGTTTAAGTATCTGAGTGAATTATCGAAGAATAATTCACAAAAGTGACTGAAAAAGAGAAAGGGAATAAAAGGATAAAAAGCTATTGAATAGTCAAAAGCACAAAAGAGTGCATTTGATCTGAATAAAGTATAGTAACAAATAAAAGAAAGAAATTAAAGAGTTTTAAATGTTTAAAAACGTTTACAAATGTGACTGATTATGTTTGCCCTTAGCGATAGACAGGTATTATGATTCTTGTTTTGGATATAATTGGCTAGCCATAGGGACACATCTATACCGCGGTGCAAGTCATGACGACTTGCTTAGTTATGGTAGGATCTATGATCTCCATAACTTCTATTTGTACCTGGTATCTGCTACGTGGAAAAATGGTCTTTGGGATCATTTTTCATTCTGCTATGTGGGACCTTCGGGTCCAGTCCCGAGTATCCTTTGTGGAAAACTTGTTATATTGCACTAGGGGCACATCAAAATGAATAAATTAGTATTGTTTAATTGAACTGAATATAAAGATATAAAAGTTATATCGAAAAACGATTCGATTGAAATAGAATGCAAAGTTGAAATAAATCTGTAAGGTTTCTGACAAGTGTACTTAAAAAGAAAAAGAAAGATTTTATAAGAATAAAGTATTAAATCAAGGTTTAGTTAAACTTTTATAAGAAATTTAAATATATTTTGTTTTACGTGAAAAGGATAATTTTAATTGCTTAATAATTCTTGTACCATTTACCACTGTAAAGATAATGACAAGTCTGGAAAATAATATTAATTTTCCTGCTTAAAGTTAAAAAGTGATGATAGTGACAAAAAGTGAACTTAATGCTTAGGTAACGCTTTTCTAAAAGATAAGTTACCTGAAAAGTAAAACGGTATAAAGGCATAGAATTATGCAATAAGGGAAAAAGTAAAAGATATAAGTTTTAATTAGATAATTAAATACGGATAATGTATAAAAGAAGAAAAGAATGTTTTGACTGCAAGGTACTCCAAAATAGCTATATCGCTTTGCGATGAAGCTTATAAGCCTTTTAACAGTAATGTAATTATTAGATCAAAGTTAAAGTAAAGTAATAGAATACATAGTAAAAAGTGAAGTTAGAATATAGATTGAATAATTGATCAGTAAAGCAAGTTTTAAAAGTAGTTTATTTTGGTACAAAAAAAACGAGTACCAATACACATCGCTAAATAAAATGATAATGAAATTGCTATGGCTAAAGGATTAAAGGAAAGTACTGATAAAAAGTAAAAGTTATAGTAAAGATTAACGTAAAGATAAATGGTAAATCTGATATTGATCTACCTAAAAAGATACTGTAAGTACAGTTAAAAGTTTTGTAACAAAAGAACAATGGTTATCAAAATACTAATTAACAACAAGAATACTGATAACTGAAATAAAATGAAATGCTTAATGAAGTAAGGATAATAGTAGCATAAATTATATAATTATACGTATTCTTGGGAAATTCTTGGATTAGTAGTCACCACTGGGCATATTTAATGCTCAGCACGTAGTGTTTACTGCGTGCAAGTTCTAAAGCGTTGCGGGAGCACAGTATATTGAAGGACCAGATCGGAAGAGAAGAATTTTGTATTAGTTAGTATAAGCTTTTGGCATGTATATACTTAGACTATTAAGGTAAAAGTTTGAATGGTATTTTGGTTATATGTTTATTTGTCTTGGATGTATGGATGAGTATAAGTTTTGATTTGATGATTAATGTTGTTTATAAGACTGTTAGTTGATTCTGGAATTTTTGTAAAAGTATTCTCAAATAGTTGAATTGTGCAGAAAAAAAAAAACTTACCGTCGTCAGCTAAGCCTTGTTTCGTTAAAGATTGTTCCGATAAGGGTGTTACAGTTCTTAATTTTATTATTCCCTTCTTGAGTGTGCATATGAGGGAGACGACACCATCAAGCCATCTTCAAGCGAAATTGTCATACGAACTGGATTCGACGGCTAAACCATCACCGGAGGCGAATTCTCACCGCAGATCAAAGGCTGTAAAGATGCCAACAGAAGCTGAGCTCGATGAATTCTTCCTGGATGTAGAGAATGTTAGAGAGTATGCCCTAGAGCCCATGTAATAGGAATGTTTTTCATATGTATAAAAATTTATATTCTTAATAAAAGGCATCATTCATTTATTAATGCTATGTTTAAATACATGAGTTTGTAAATCTTAAATTAATAAATAAAGTCCTAGATATTATAAACACGGTGCAAAGGCAATCATGAAGGTGTTCATGATGTGAGATGTCTATTGCATGCAAATGTCTTAATATCTAAATATCCCTAGTCATAGAATTAACAAGATAGGACATTGTTAATTCGGACAGACTAGCACATGTTATGCTTCTTGAATGGTTCAAGCAGTGGTTCTCATAACTGTGATTATGGAAGATAATCAAAGCTAACATATGGATGCTTGTTAGAAGAACAAGTTCATTGGAGACCTGCAAAGAGAATCCTCACATGGATATTAAATCTATGTCAGTGAGGAATCTCTTCATAGCGGTTGTGCAAGTATCCTTACACTTGAGATCACCAAAGTTATCTTAAGTAGCAAGTGCTACACTTTGACTCCATAACTGATTACTTCCAACTGGGAGTGAACATAGTTAGGAGATTAGGTATATCATGACCTACTTGAAGATAGTTGAGTGATTGACAAAGGATTCACCATCCCAGATTTAACAAGGAAAGTTATCTCGCATGTTTCTATGATTGCCTTGTTCAGAGAATCTCTGGCCAGAGTAATATGCCAAGATGGATAGAGATCCATGGAGGGAATTTTGGGAACAATGGTTAAATTAATAGAACATACATAATTAGATTTATATTAGTTGACGGAAATCCATACTCAAAATCTAATTGAGATAAGAGTGGTGAAAGGAGTAATTGTACGATAACTGTTTCTATGGAAGGGTACAGTCAAACCACATGACTTTCCTGACATTTGGGTAGTCATGATGCCTAGATAGAGGCCAATCATGACTTGTATAATGATGTATCAAAATATCAATAGAGATTGATAAAATGATTTAAAGGAGTTTGAATCATGTGACTTTTGAGAAGAACTTACAATTACATATTATACTGCCAATATGGACAGGAACCCAATAGGTCACACACATATAGAGAAAGGATAAAATGGTAAAATGACAAGGATAATAATATTTGATATTATTATGAAGGAAGAGAAGTGAATATGATAATAATTAATTAAAGAGTTTAATTAATTATGATCAAGTAAAATTATTCGCGGAACTTTTGAGAAATGTTCTGTAAATTAGACCTAAATAAAATAATGTATTTCATGATTAATTATTATTGTCTTATAAGTATTATAAGACTACTATAAGTGTTATAGGACTGATATAATAATTAATAGGTCTATTGGAGGAATTATTAAGGGCCAGAGGAATGAAGAAAGTTGGCGAAAGCCATTCTATAAGGGCCACACGCCAACTCCATACAGAAGGGCTTAGAGGGCTTTTTCTTGGACCAAATTAATTTATATATGTTACATAAGTGTTATGGAACTCACATATTTAATTTGGTTGGATTTGAAATTCATTTGGGTATTTAAATCCAATTAGATACACAAAAGGTCTAGTTTGTGGATTTTGTGCATGGTCTTTTATGAAAAGATTTAATTTGAATTTAATTAAGCCCAAATGATTATAATTAATTCCAAAGGCCCAATTAATAATTCTCCAGCAATTTTAAAGAGCCCAATCTCATTAAGGAGTTGGAATTTTAACCTAACTATAAAAGGCCAACTAATGAGGAATTAGGGTTAAGAGTTAAAACAAAAAAGAAAGTCTTTTCTCTCTATTCTCTCTCTCTCTTCTGCGCCACTTCCATTGCTAGCCTCTTGGATTTCGGCCATTCCTTGTATTACACCAATTTGTTGGTTCAATTTATCCCTCTCTAGTGTGGATTACTCATTGGAGGTATTCGATTTTTGACACTATGGTTTGCGACAACCCGGTGCGAAGTACAATAAACTGTTCAACAAAAATTAAAGGTGATTTTTGTTATTCTCATATAGTTATATTGTGTATTCATGGCAAGATCAGATCTAATGGTTAAAAAAATTTTAAAATTTCGCTCATGTATGTGATGCATGTAACCGTTAAAATTCAACATGGTATCAGAGCTAGGTTTTGCCATGGATATACAATTCTATATTTTTCTGCGAAATAAGTTTTGTTTTGTTTTGAGTTATTTATTTCATGAACTTTAAAATATTAGATTTGATTGTTCATGAATGAGAAATATTGATTTCTGGTTGTATGTGTGATCAAATAAATTTGGTGGAAACAAAAACGAAACTTTTGAAGCATTGTAATTAGGGTTTGGCGTGAAACCCTAGGTGATTTAAGGGGCTGTTCTAATTTAATTTCTTATGGATCCATTAAAACATCATTTAGATGATATTTTATGTGTTTAATATGGGATATTAAGCCATAAGATCGAACGAAATTAAAATCGAACAAGTTTTGCATGAAAACTAGTTTAGTCGAAAAATTCGATAAATTAGTGTTCTTCGTGTGTTCTTGATGTGTTCTTGGTTAGAACGACTTTTGATCTTCTAAATCTGATATATATGATATATTAAAGTGTTTTTAATTAATTGAATTAATTAAAATGGGTCTTAAATTAATTTGATTAATTTTAATTTATTAAAACCACTTAATGGGCTTAATTATGTTTACGGACTTGATTTAAATTAGTGAATGACTTGGTGGGCCCAAGGAGCTGATTTAAATTAAATATTATAAATATTAATTGAGTTTATTAATGGATTTTAAGGGCTGGAGTGGGCTTGGCTCATTCCAAAAGGCTCAAATGGTCCAAAAGACATAAAACTAGTTTGTGTGTGAACACATTTAGGGTTTACTTTTGTGAGTTTCGGCCCACCCTTTGTTTTAAGCCCAAAATTGATTCTTTTAATTATTTAATATGATTAATTAATTAAATAATCAATTTATATTTAATTAATAATCAATTGGATTGATTATTAAGGCAAGAATACATGCATGCAAAAAGGTTTCCTAAAATGAAAGTTTCCAAAATGAAAAAAATTTCCTAATTTGATCACATCATTAAAATAACTCAAAATATTATTTCAAAGGTTGAAACAAAGTTAGTAATCCATTTCTTTATGCATTAAAAAGGCATATAAGGGTGTATGATTGGCATGATGGATAGTTAAGGACAAAGCCCAATGTGATTAAGCATTATGCATGTTTTGGCCCAATAAGGACTTTCATGTCCCGGCCACTTGTTTTTGGTTTGTATTTCATTTCAAATTGTAATATGTAATTAGATTACTTAGATTAGAATTAGAAATAGAGATGGAGACCATTTTCAAGGAGCAAGATGGGCCGGATGGAGATCCAACAAGCTTGAAGATAATGTAATTATTTTTCTTGTTTGAATCATGCATACTACCTAGGTGTGACCTTTTGATTTCCCTCTTGGCTTGGGGAAATCAATGTAGTGAAGTCCATAACTATACCACATTTGTATGCTTATATTTATGTGATAGATATAGGATGCATACCAATGTATGCCAACCATGTATGATGAGACTTAATTAACTAAAACCCTCAAACAAATACTAAGGTATATAAGCCTTTCATTAATTTGAGGAGAATCAGAGTTCTTTATAGTGTGGGTTGTTAACCACAGTCAAGCTCACATTATATTGAATATGTTCAAATCTAATTAAATGGGTCATCTTAGCTAGCCCATTAGTTTGTTGACCACAGTCAAGGCTAATGGTTCTAGAGGCAAGATTAGGGAATGCATATATGATATGCATGCATCAAGAGTTGATAACCTAATGATCCAATAGTTGTGTAGAGACACAATTGGTATATGGATACCTACCTTTCAAGGGTATGGAATTTGACTTGTTGACCACAGTCAAGGTCAAATTACATATCAAGGATTGGATATTGGCCCACTAAGAAAACCATCGGGTTTTCTCGGATTATATAGTGAGGGCTATTAATTCGCAATAAAATAGTGGGAGTAAATGGATTAATTAAAGACCTTATTAATGCATACATATATATGAACATACTCTCATATCTTTTCTTTTTCACATCTAGGTCATCATCATGAGCACATCAAACATTAATATACGATCAATCTTGGATAACAAGCTGGTTGGCAATAACTATTCTGACTGGATCAGGCAAGTGAGAATTGTTCTCAGAGCTGAAAAGATCCATTATGTCTTGGATAAAGATCCATCACCACTTCCATCAGATGATGCCATTGATGAGATCAAAGGTATTTATCGAAAATACAAGGAGGATAGTGAAGCAGCAAGCATGTCTGATGCTGGGTGCTATATCCTTAGAGCTTCATAAGCAATATGAGATAATGGATGGTGGGGTTTCCAAGAAGAAGGTTGCCAAGAAAGAGAATCCTAAAGGAACTTGCTTCCATTGTGGAAAAAATGGTCATTGGAAGCGTAACTGCAAGGCCTATCTATATTCTCTCAAGGAGAAGAAGCATGTTGTTGCTTCTAGCTCAGGTATTCATATGATTGAAATTAATACTTGAATATTGCTTCAAAACAATCTTGGGTATTAGATACCGGATGTGGATCACATTTGTGTAATGATCTACATGGGCTTAGAAGCTTTAGAAGAGTTGGAAAGGCAGAGATATGTTTACAGTCAGCTACTGGACAGAACATCTCTACAACAGTTGTGGGGACTTACTATTTGCCTCTTCCTAGTGGATTAGTACTGGATTTAAATAATTGTTATTATGTTCCAGCTTTATCCAAAAGTATTATTTCTTTCAGTCGGTTGATGAACGATTATGATATTTCTTTAAAAGGACAAATGTTGTTACATTTTTAAGAACAATATGTTTTATGCAAAAGCTATCATTGAGAATGGTATATTTGTTCTTGATTTAATTAAAGAAGTACATAATGTGGATACCAAGAGAATGAAACATGATAATCTAAATACCTCATACTTATGGCATTGTCGTTTAGGCCATATAAATGAAAGACGCATGATCAAATTACACAAGTCAGGTGATTTGGGATCATTTGATTATGAATCATTTGATACATGTGAATCTTGTTTATTGGGAAAAATGACAAAAGCTCCCTTTATTGGTAAAGGAGAATGAGCTAAAATGGTTTTGGACTTAATACATTCAGATGTATGTGGTCCAATGACTACTCATACCAGAGGAGGTTACTCCTACTTCATTACTTTCATAGATGATTATTCCAGGTTTGGATACATCAATCTAATGAAATATAAGTCTGAAGCATTTGAAAAGTTCAAAGAGTTCAGAAATGAAGTAGAGAAACAACTTGGCAAAAGTATTAAAACACTTAGATCAGATCGAGGTGGAGAATACTTAAGTCAAGAGTTTCAGGATTTTCTTGGAGATAATGGGATTTTATCTCAATGGACTCCTCCATATACACCACAACACAATGGTGTATCTGAAAGGAGAAATCGAACACTATTAGATATGGTTCGATCAATGATAAGCCGAGCGGACTTGCCTGTGTCTTTTAGGGGATATGCACTAGAAATTGTTGTTTATGTGTTAAACAGAGTTCCTAGTAAATCGATTGATATTACTCCATATGAGATGTGGAATAACAAGAAACCCACGCTTTCTCATATGAAAGTATGGGGCTATCCTGCTTATGTGAAGAGGACAATGTCAGACAAACTGGATGTTAAGTCTGACAAATGTTTATTTGTGGGATATCCAAAAGAAACGTTTGGATATTATTTCTATCATCCCTTAGAACAAAAGGTGTTTGTTTCAGGGCATGCTGTCTTCTTGGAAAGAGAATTTCTCCTACGAGAGGACAGTGGGAGTAAAATTGAGCTTGGTGAAGTTCAAGACCCACAAATAGAAGATGATCAACCGATTGAACCCGAAACTGAATTTCATAATGATGAGATTACAGTTGAACCTGATTATACACAAAATCCTAGAAGATCTACTAGGATGGATTCTATCCCTGTGAGATATGGATTTCACGTTGATTCGGATAGAGGCATAACTGTAGTAGAGGACAATGAGCCTACAAGCTATCAAGAAGTTTTGAACAGTTTAGAACTTGATTTATGGCTTAAGGCTATGCAATCCGAAATGGACTCCATGTATGAGAATAAAGTATGGACTTTAACTCAACCACCTGAAGGGATAAAACCCATAGGGTGCAAATGGGTCTTCAAAAAGAAGACTGACATGGAAGGTAATATAATTACCTATAAAGCTCGCTTAGTAGCAAAAGGTTATCGTCAAAAAGAAGGTATTGACTATGATAAAACTTTTTCTCCTGTAGCGATGCTTAAGTCTATAAGAATACTTTTAGCCATTGCAGCTCATTATGATTATGAGATTTGGCAAATGGATGTGAAGACAGCTTTCCTTAATGGAAATCTTACTGAGGATATGTATATGACACAACCAGAAGGATTCACATCAGGAAATGGCAAAAAGGTATGCAAGCTTCAAAGATCCATTTATGGATTGAAGCAAGCCTCTAGGAGCTGGAACATACGATTCAATGAGACAATCAAAGAGTTTGATTTCTCACAGAATGAAGATGAACCTTGTGTGTATAAAAGGGTCAGTGGGAGTGCAATTGTCTTCCTAGTTCTATATGTAGATGACATATTGATAATGGGAAATGACATTTCTCTTCTCCAATCTATTAAAATATGGTTATCCAAGCAATTCTCCTTGAAAGACCTTGGAGAAGCATCCTATATTCTGGGAATAAGGATCTATAGAGATAGATCCAATAGGTTGCTAGGTCTTTCTCAAAGTACATATATAGATAAAGTATTGAAGAGGTTCAATATGGATCCCTCTAAGAAAGGGTTTATACCCATGGTGCATGGGAAACACCTTTCTAAGTCATGTGTCCGCAGACACTAAAGGATAGAGAGAGCATGAATAGAATACCATATGCATCTGCAATTGGTTCTATCATGTATGCTATGTTATGTACACATCCAGATGTAGCATTTGCTTTGAGTGTCACAAGCAAATTCTAATCCAATTTTGGAGAGGAACACTGGGCAGCTGTCAAGAATATTCTTAAGTACTTGAGAAGGACTAAGGATATATTCTTGGTATATGGAGAGGGTAGTTTGGAAGTAAATAGGTATAAAGATGCCAGCTTCCAATCTAACAAAGATGATTGTAAATCACAATCTGGTTATGTGTTCATAATGGGAGGAAGAGCAGTTAGTTGGAAAAGTTCCAAACAAGAAACAGCTGCTGATTCCACGACGAAAGCTGAGTACATTGCTGCTTCAAAAGCAGCCAAAGAAGCAGTCTGGATCAAAAAGTTCATAACCGAACTAAGAGTGGTGCCTAGCATTGTTGATCCGATTCCTTTATATTGTGACAACAATGGAGCCATTGCACAAGCAAAGGAACCACGGTCTCATCAGCGATCCAAGCATGTTCTCAGACGCTACCATCTCATAAGGGAAATAGTAGCTAGAAATGATGTGAAAATAAAAAGGGTTCCCACAGATGACAATGTGGTGGATCCCCTCACTAAAGCACTTTCCCAGATAAAGCATGATCACCATATAAATAGCATGGGTCTGAGACATACGAGTGATTGGCTCTAGTGCAAGTGGGAGATTGTTAGAGAGTATGCCCTAGAGCCCATGTAATAGGGATGTTTTTCATATGTATAAAAATTTATATTCTTAATAAAAGGCATCATTCATTTATTAATGCTATGTTTAAATACATGAGTTTGTAAATCTTAAATTAATAAATGAAGTCCTAGATATTATAAACACAATGCAAGGGCAATCATGAAGGTGTTCATGATGTGAGATGTCTATTACATGCAAATGTCTTGATATCTAAATATCCCTAGTCATAGAATTAACAAGATAGGACATTGTTAATTCAGACAGACTAGCACATGTTATGCTTCTTGAATGGTTCAAGCAGTGGTTCTCATAATTGTGATTATGGAAGATAATCAAAACTAACATGTGGATGCTTGTTAGAAGAACAAGTTCATTGGAGACCTGCAAAGAGAATCCTCACATGGATATTAAATCTATGTCAGTGAGGAATCTCTTTATAGCGGTTGTGTAAGTATCCTTACACTTGAGATCACCAAAGTTATCTTAAGTAGCAAGTGCTACACTTTGACTCCATAACTGATTACTTCCAACTGGGAGTGAACATAGTTAGGAGATTGGGTATATCATGACCTACTTGAAGATAGTTGAGTGGTTGATAAAGGATTCACCATCCCAGATTTAACAAGGGAAGTTATCTCGCATGTTTCTATGATTGCCTTGTTCAGAGAATCTCTGGCCAGAGTAATATGCCAAGATGGATAGAGATCCATGGAGGGCATTTTGGGAACAATGGTTAAATTAATAGAACATACATAATTAGATTTATATGAGTTGATAGAAATCCATACTCAAAATCTAATTGAGATAAGAGTGGTGAAAGGAGTAATTGTACGGTAACTGTTTCTATAGAAGGGTACAGTCAAACCATATGACTTTCTTGACATTTGGGTAGTCATGATGCCTAGCTAGAGGCCAATCATGACTTGTATAATGATGTATCAAAATATCAATAGAGATTGATAAAATGATTTAAAGGAGTTTGAATCATGTGAGTTTTGAGAAGAACTTACAATTACATATTATACTGCCAACATGGACAGGAACCCAATAGGTCACACATATATAGAGAAAGAATAAAATGATAAAATGACAAGGATAATAATATTTGATATTATTATGAAGGAAGAGAAGTGAATATGATAATAATTAATGAAAGAGTTTAATTAATTATGATCAAGTAAAATTATCCGCGGAACTTTTGAGAAATATTCTGTAAATTGGACCTAAATGAAATAATGTATTTCATTATTAATTATTATTATCTTATAAGTGTTATAAGACTAATATAAGTGTTATAGGACTGATATAATAATTAATAGGTCCATTGGAGGAATTATTAAGGGCCAGAGGAATGAAGAAAGTTAGCGGAAGCCATTCTGTAAGGGCCACACGCCAACTCCATACAGAAGGGCTTAGAGGGCTTTTTCTTGGACTAAATTAATTTATATATGTTACATAAGTGTTATGGAACTCACATATTTAATTTGGTTGGATTTGGAATCCATTTGGGTATTTAAATCCAATTAGATGCACAAAGGGCCTAGTTTGTGAATTTTGTGCATGGTCTTTTAATTTGGATTTAATTAAGCCCAAATGATTGTAATTAATTTCAGAGGCCCAATTAATAATTCTCCAGCAATTTTAAAGAGCCCAATCTCATTAAGGATTTGAAATTTTAACCTAACTATAAAAGGCCAACTAATGAGGAATTAGGGTTAAGAGTTAAAACAGAAAAGAAAGTCTTTTCTCTCTATTCTCTCTCTCTTCTGCACCACTTCCATTGCTAGCCTCTTGGATTTCGGCCACTCCTTGTATTACACCAATTTGTTGGTTCAATTTATCCCTCTCTAGTGTGGATTACTCATTGGAGGTGTTTGATTTTGGACACTGTGATTTGCGACAACCCGGTGCAAAGTAAAATCAACTGTTCAACAAAAATCAAAGGTAATTTTTCTTATTCTCATATAGTTATATTGTGTATTCATGGTAAGATCAGATCTAATGGTTAAAAAAATTTTAAAATTCCGCTCATGTATGTGATGCATGTAACCGTTAAAATCCAACAGAAAAGAATGTTCAAAAACGATTTGCGGACAAGTAAGCAAATTAGATTCTAGAATTCAACAACATTTTTCACTCATGCATGCATATTAAAAATGTAGTGCAGAAATCAATTTAAGATTAACTTTAACAATCGTTTGTTTCCTGAGAAAATGGTGCACGAAAATCTAAAAGTGAAGAATAAAATTCAACTTGATGGCAGGTATAACTACGATGTTGTGAAGGACGAGCCTTTAGAAGGAAGGTATGAGTGGTTGTGACTAAAGCCATAAGCTAATAATCAAGGAAGAAAAACAATAGCTTCCTTGCTTAGCTCAAATTCTCATAATTTTATGACTTTAGGTGAGCAACTGCTGATAATTTAAATTTTTAGTGAGCTATCTCAGCCCTTAGGTCTTTTCTTCTTCTTCTTGATCATTGTGGTTCAATGTATAGCTCTATTTCCGCTTTCTATCTTTATCAGTTAGCTTACAAGGAAGGGTATTACATTGGAGTTGATGTTCCTGACAATGATGGTGAAGCGAAGAAGCCATTCTGTGGGCCTAATGTTTGGCCACCTGAAGGTAATTTGAATTTTAATAATTGTTATATAGTTAAGAAGCTTATTTATACAATTAATTTTTGAATATTTGATCTTTTTGAATATTCTCGTTAAATTTTTAGATTAGAGATTGTGTTTCATCATAATGGTGTTTGTTGTGAAATTTATTTTGTTAAAAATATAAATTTTTCCAATTTTATTTTTGGATAATATTATGTTAGATAATTGTTGTTCGAGTTTATTAACCTTTACTTGAAATTTTAAGGGTCTGACAAATACTTATCATTGATATTTCACAAACATTTAAGATCGTTATCAATGGTAATTTTTTTATCTGAGAGCAATTTTAGATATTAGGTTGGTTAAAAGCTATTTGATTTGAATAGCTATCATGGGTTCTGTTGTTGATGATGCAGAGGTATATATAGTTTCTGTTCTTCTGCCCTATTTTCAGCTTTCTGTGTTGCTATATATCTTATGTTATTGCTGCTTCTGGTTGGTCAATTTGCATTACTTTTTTCATTTGCAACAACTCTTCTTCTTGTTTTATCACTTAATAAATAAATATGTTCCCTTCTACTTTACATGTAAACAATTAATACCAAATTTTAAAAGAACATAGGTTTGTTGAAAAAGATTAAAGTTCCCTAACTATAATACCTTTTTCCAAAAATCAATGGCTAGTACCATGACTAATTAAACGTAAATTACATTAATATTCTATCAAATCAGTATCCTATGGTGACTATTTAGGCTTTTATGCTGACATTATGCCGGTTGATCCCCACTTACCGACAAAAGCACCATTTAATGAATTCTCTCATTTTTGCCTAATATTTCAAAAATAGAGACAAAAGGACTAATTAAACATATATTTCATGTAAGTTTTATTTTTGGTTTTAATCTTTTTGTTGCTGGAATAGTGTTTTTATTTTGCATTTCTTCAGTTGGAGATGTATGCCTTATGCATTGAATATAAATAAAATTTAAACCATACAGAAAATTCTTGTTGCATGTGTTCGATATATTTTATATTTATATGTATTACCATATCGCTTGCTGAGAATATTAATTAGATGTCTGTAGGCTATTATTGTTCGGCCTGTATCTACAGTAAGCTCGCTTGTTCGATTTACTGAAGAGCCCCAAATGTTTGCTATTGAATTCAATGATGGCTGCCCCATGCATGTAAGCAATATCATCTTTATTTTCAACATATAGATTATTATGTTTTGTGAAGAGTTTGTGCATGCATATGTTTTTGAGCAACTTTTTAGGCTAAAGATAGGGCTCATAGACGAGGGCAAACAAATGCAGTCAACATATATATCTTTTGTGGATCAATTCATTAATAGGTATCTTGCTATCAACTAATTCAATAAATATTCATACTTTTTCATGTGATTTGAATTTCAGAGAAGCATAATTTTAATTGTTTGTTCATTCTTTTTTTTTCTTCTTTGTACTTCTTTCCTAAAGAATAAGTATAACATTTGAGATTGATTATGTTTGATTCTTAATTTATTGGGACCCTAATAGGTATGAAAGTTTTTATTATTACTGCATCATTTATGTGTTTCTTTATAAATTTTGAACGCAATCAATAAGAAAATGTAAGATTTTGGTATTTTTGTATGTTGCATATCTCTGTTTAGGTTCGTCTTGTTCGTTTGAAAGCAAGTAACTTGTAATTCATTGCAGTCTACTTTTCTTTGAACTTCTATTTAGTTGTTTTATCTGTATACAGGCTGTGTCGGATATGCAAATTGCTAATAAGGATTCTGAATCATCTAAGGGGAAGGAAGAGCAAGGAGAATCTTCAAGCGATAAGGAAACTAAAGAGAAAAATGCCAAGCTACGGAAGTCTGCTTTAGATAAATAGGAGAACATAAGGGAGGATTCCTTTCTAGGCCAGGAAAGTCTTGCATTTGCATTTGTCATTATAAAATGCAATTTCTTATAGTAGTGCCATTAGGCATCTTATGATTGTTTTAATTTTGTACTAACTTTAAAGAGTACATACTGCAGAATCATAGAAATCTAAATTAAGGACTTGAATTTTTTTCTTAGTTGATATTTGTGCATGTTTAACCTCATTTTTTTAACTTAATCTCTTTGTATAATATGTTGTTTTTTGTTTAGCATTGCGATGTAATGCTCTTATTGTTTGATTTTTAGAATTACTTGCCTACTCTAATTTATTTATTTATTTTTTTGCATTGCACTTTTTTGTCCTTTTATCAATGTTTTTAGGGTTTGAAGGTTCTCAATCATTCGGTGGAGAATTGATATTCCTTTCTCTACTGATTTATGTCATATGTTAGTGACGGACAGGACCGTCGTTAATTTTTTTACTTATGGGTGAATTTAGCAACGGAATCTAAATTTTCGTTGCAAAATTTATCAATATCCGTTGCTAAATTTAGCAACAAAAATTTATATTCCATTGCTAAAATTGACTAATTCACCGAATATTGCATTATTGAAGTTAGCAACGGAATTCAATTTCCATTGCTAAATTTAGCAATAGAATAAATTTTTTGTTGCTAAATTTAGCAATGGAATAAATTTTTGTTGCTAAAAATAGCAACTGCCAAATTAGCAACCAAAATTTTCGTTGCTATTTTTGATTAGCAACGAAAAATTGATATTTTTCGTTGCTAAATTGTATTTTTTTTGTAGTATGATAAGTGTGAATTATACTATATTATTAGTGTGTGTTTGGTGTGTTTATTATGTTAATTTAGTATTAATTTAGTTAATTTAGTGTTTAGTTTCTTAAGTTAGTGTTTTATATGCCTAATTGTTTAATTTGGTATTTTTAGGTGTATAATTAAAGAAAAGGAGAAAATACAAGGGCAGAAGTGAAAAATCAGCATTTGAAGGTTTTTAAGGAGTCCAAATTTTTTCATGGTAGTCCAAGGGCTAGCTACTTGGTGGAGTGATTCTTCACTCTACCGAGTGAGGCTTGAAGGTAAGAAAGAGGAGCAAAGGTTACTTGGTGGAGTAAAAAAGCGCTCTATCGAGTCACCAAAAGAGGAAAGATAGTGCAAGGCCACTCGGTGGAGTGAGTTTAGCACTCTATCGAGCCAGAGAATCCAACACACGATGAAACTCTTCTTTATTGTTGAAATAGGAAGTCTGAGACCATGAAAACTCCTTCTTTTGCAAGCTTAAATAGAGACCTAAATACCAGAAGAAAAGAGATCTTTTTGAATGATGAATTTTGTTAAGTTTTTGTCTTATCTTTTACTTAGGGTTTGGAGGCTACAATTGAAGAATCTAAGAAGACTTCAGGAGCAGTTGAAGGGTTCTATGTGTATTGTATTTCTTTTAATTTATTTTTCTTTAATCTTTAAGATAATGAGTGAGTAGTTTCTTTTGCTTTTGCTGAGGGAACTTGAACCCTCATATTTCTATATGTAATGACTTAGTTTGATATTCAGTTGAATGCAGGTTGATTATTTTTAATTTCTGAGCAATTCCTTATCTTAAGTTATGTGTGATTTGATTATTGATGTATTAAAATAATGATTGATGATCCCGTGCAATATTGACCTAGGATATGCATGTTCATAGTTTAATTCACCTAATTTGATACATGATTGTTTTATGGAATATAAGATAATTGTGTGTTAATTTTAAGTGATTTAGGGCTAATAAAAGTTGAATTAAGAATAGATTGAAGTAAGATCTTTTGAGAAATGGTCTAATGGATATTTAGGAGTTTATAAACTAAAATTTTATGCAAGTATTAAATTATTCTTAATAAGAGGGTTTGATGCTTAGAAAGATATTATGAGTAAGTTATCTGATTTATTACCAGTTTTTCATAGTCACTTGTGTCATCTTTTAACTAAGTCATATGCATTAGAAATTAAGGTGGAGAGTTCTTTAGCAGAAGTCTCTCTTATCATTGAATTTATCATATGTTATTTACTAGTTGTGTTTAAATCTCTTGTTTGATTGTTTAAGTTTACATTTAATTTCATTGGTTTTATTAGTTTACACTACAAAAAATGCATTTTACCGATGGAATTTAGCAATTTACCAACGGAAAATGATCTTACCGACGGTTTTTTAATATTTTACCGACGAAATTGATCCGTCCCTAAAATGTGCGTAGGTACCAATTTACCGGCGAAAAATTCCGTCAATAATATTACCGACGGATTTTACCGATAGATTTGTAAAAAAATCCGTCAGTACTTTTATTAAAAATCCATCGGCTAATTTCGTTAGTTTGACTTTTTACTGACAGTATTCCATCAGTAATCCGTCGGTAAATTTAATTAATAAAAAATATAAATTTATTTTAGAAAAAACAGCGATGGATATATCCGTCGGTATTTTATCAGTAAAACAAAATAATTTATTAAATATTTTTTTGCAAAAATTATAAATAACCCTTTGCAAAACACGATAAATTCAATACAAAAGAAATATAAAATTTAAATTGAATATATATATATTAATTACTAACTTTATTATATAAAAAAATAAATATATACATTATAATTGTTATAATGTACATAATATTTTGCAGTTTTACATAAAACTATTTAACTGCTATAATGTAAAGAACAGACACCAAATGCTTCTAAGATGTACTAGAAGTGGATGGATCAGTAAACTTCATATTGGCCATAAGGCAAAGGCAAATCTTCATGGAAAGATATACACAATAAGCATAAATCATATGAAAAATTGA
This sequence comes from Excoecaria agallocha, assembly GCA_037975025.1. Taxonomy (NCBI): domain Eukaryota; kingdom Viridiplantae; phylum Streptophyta; class Magnoliopsida; order Malpighiales; family Euphorbiaceae; genus Excoecaria; species Excoecaria agallocha. Next base: position 70,721 of record JBBPFJ010000509.1, read on the forward strand.
TTTGAAGATATAACAATAAGCCTAAAGTGTGAATTTGTGATATCTTACTATTTAGTGCACTTGGTTTTACTCAAACCAAGCCTATTCACCACTGTTATATATATATATATATATATGAACACATTCATTCACCTTTCTCTTTGACTATGATTATATAATCTTAAAAGGTAATACAGATACTAAAGCATAACAGCACATAATATACGCAGACTGAAATGTGATGCATTTGCTGCTACAGAATTACATGTTACACACCTTACATGGAGTTTATATTACCCCAATAAAAACAGAACTTATGCTATTCAAATTTAATCCTAAGAATTCTAGCATCATAGTAAAACTTATGTTTAAAGAAGGTTGCACTTACAAGGCTAAGCTCTCCCATGGTTCCTGTTGTCCATACCTACATCAAATCAACATTCCTTGTAAGGAAAAGAAACAAATAGAAATTAATGAAGACATCCATAAACAAGATAACCACATCCATTTCTTCAAGTGGTTGAAAATATTTTCAGATAGGTGACTATAACTGAATTCCATTTTCCATGTTTTTTGGGAACACCAATCTCATGATTTTTTGAAGGAAATCCCAACAAAAAGTGTGGATACCTCATCTGCAGTGTGGAATTTTGATAGATTGATCCTTCGGTCCTCTAGAACCAAATTCTCCTTTACCACTAGATCCATAATCTGCAAATCAGAAAATAAATGTTCTTATCTCCACTAGATAAATAAATCTTTCGAAATATATAAGAAGAATATGTGGAAGACATGTTTGATTTTATTGTCAAACTAAAAGGAGGGATAAATAAAAGAGTAAATGCTTGAAAGCACGAGATAATCATGAATTCAACCACTTCAGGCTTCTAAAGGAAAAAAATAAAAAGAAAAATGAAACACATATTTGACCATTAGTATATCCTTAGAAATCCTCAAGCTGTAGTTTCCCTTAACTTCCTAAATCCTTATCTCAACCGATGCCTAACCTATATTATACAAATATCCCAAAAAATTTTATTTAATTGTCTTCCACTCCCCATACCCTTATGTGAGCAAATTTATTTAAAGCACACCAACAGACAATATGAGTCTAGAACATGGTCAATAGGTAACCCAGTTGATATTGCAAATTTTTGTACATTGGATAGAAAGATAATGCAGTCTGTTGTGTGTGCAGGTAAGTTGTTGAAAAGCTACAGGGTCTAATGAGCTTATGGGATTTCAGATGACGACATTTATGATTAGTTAATATATCTTAGACATTAGATTGATTGTGGTATGAGATTTGCAAGCTTATAAATAAATGCCTAGGTGAAAATAGATGTTGAACCACATAATTCTTGTACTCAATTGTTTGATCCATTTCTTTATGGCTTAGTTTCCACGGGCAGGAAAGAATTCTTGTCCAATATTCTATTTAGTTTTGAAACCTGGACAAATCAGAATTTTGACATGCATAACCCATTTTACCTTGATGGAGTATAACTATATGGCTGATAGTTGAAGCATATAAAAGATTACATCTTAAAGACACTGCATGAGATACTCTTGCTAATAAAATAAAAACACGATACATGCTTATACCAAGGAATCTTCTTTGCATTTCATCTCTTAGGAATTATTTATTGGCATCTATCTAGCAATTTTCTTTCTATAGGAGATTTGATTTATGAACATCTAAGAATTCAAGATATATAATAAAATACTATGATATATCATATATCTTAGTTGAAGCAACTCACAGTAGCTCGGGTAATTCCAAGGAGGCAATAATCAGCATGGGGCGTAGAAACACGACCTTTCTTCACTAAAAACTACAAAAATTAAACATTCATGAGTCTTTATTTGATCAAATAAATGCCACAAACTCTTATGATTGGAAAACAGGAACCTTCATACACATGGCATCAAAATTTCAGTTAGACTTTCAACATATAAATGGAATAAATCGAGCCCAATCTTTTATGAAACTATCATGAAAAGTTAGACTCGATTTTATATGTTGGGTATAATTAATTAGCAGGATAATGAATACCTCAGCTGGAGAAGTTAAAGAATCCATGGTGGGCATCAATTGATTTGTTAATTTGTTTCAAAGATTCGCCATAAGGAGTCAAGTTTTTATTATTAACAATGTTATAATCAATGTCTTCATTTTCCAAGAGATCATAAGTAGTGGCAGGGCGAGAATGCTGTGCAACTAAATGGAGAGGTGTATTTCCATTAATGTCTTTTTGATTCAATAGTTTGTTAAACTTATCATTTTCAACTATGACCCTCACAGTTTTTTCTCGACCATGTGAAGCAGCAACATGAAGAATATTTTGCCCTTCTTTTTCAGTGAGAAACTCCATTGGTTCAGGCCATTTTACTCCATTAAGCAACTCCTCTAACACTTCTATATGCCCCTTTCTGTAGGCAACACGGATAGGGTACAGTCCTTCTATGTTTCTTTCAATTGCATAACCAAAACAGTAATTTAATAATAACTTTACTCTAGCAACATAACCCAGGTTTGATGCTAAATGAAGTGTATTGTTTCCTCCTGTTTCTTTAGCTTGCAATAGCACTGGCTTTTTTATGCTATTTCTTCCAATATCTCTGTTCAAAGTTTACCAGTCAATTACTATATGTACATGTATACACTCCCCAATTAGCATTTGCTATATTTATAATATAGGGATCATTGGCTTAAAAGATTCTTTTAAGAATCTCTTTTTTTATAAAAATTTATGATTTTTTTCTCTAACAATGGAAAACAAATATAAAATAAATCAAAAAAGAAAAAAAGAGCATTGTATATAGCATGTGCTATGCCTTTTATTTATTTTTTTTTGTATTTTTATATAAAAAAGTATATATTCACAAATATTGCATAAAACTGAACAAAGATATCCCAATATATTATGATAATGTCAATTCCAAACCTTCATTAATTTACTTGTCCAAAATTAACGAAATGCTGAGGTGTCATCTTTTTGTGGAACTTATTATATAGGTGGTATTGTCATAGACAGGTGGTTTCCATTCAGGAAGCACTGCAATTCAGCATAATACAAAGCATATCAACAAAGAGCTAATATATCCTTAAAACCACTAGTAAATATTTTTTTTACCCCCTTCCTGAAAAATGGATCAAATCCATATAAAATAGTGACCTTGTCAAGATACCAGCTAGCACATGTCTATAAGGCAGCTTTGATGGAGCATTATTGAAATCACATGATATTTTAAAAAGAATAAATAAAATAAAGTGAAAAAAAGAGTTAACCATACCAATTAAGGTGCATCCATAGAGATTAAATGTTGGGCTCATGCCTAAAGAAACCTACAAAAAAAGCAAATAAAGATATGAAATGTGTCTGTGTGCGTGTATTAGAAAAAGGAAAAAAACATTGTAATTCTAGAAGATAACACAAACACATACACAAAAGAACGCACATAAATACATAAATCTTATGCCTGTGCTGAGTTCCCATCATAACAAGTAATGAGAACCACTGTGAAAGTAAAAGTTTCTCCACAGATTAAAGAGTGATAAATAGAAAACAAAAGGAGAAGACCGACCTTCTTTCCATGAGTAAGCGATAGTCGGATGTGTGCATTATCAAACATTCCATTCCTAATTAGAGTTCTAAAGATGGCTTCTTTGACCTGTAATAGAACATAAAAGCTACCTATATGAAGTGATCTTCTCAACAAACTTTCAAAGTAAAGCACAATTATTCATTAAAGATCTAACAATCCTAAACAGATCCAAACAAATTTAAATTCATTGTCAAATAGCGACCTCTTCACGATTCGGAACATTCTTGAAAGCTAGAGCCTTTGCTGAGTCGAACAACCTAATGAAGAATAAATCCAAAGCGATATTGTTTAAAGATGGGTAATTACTCTGCTCCAGCCACTGACAAGAGAATTGCACTAAAAAGAACATGAAATGGAGGACTCAAAGAAATGGGAGAATTTGTGGTTCAGAAACACAACTAAAGAAGTAAACAAGAAAAAAATTATTTATTAATTAATTGTCTATCAATTATTCTATAATTCAGGTAACTCGTTAGTTATTCAATTGAAGTATTTGCATGATCAATATGTCATCATACAATTTATTTGTTAGTGTAATGTTTCAATAATATAGGTAATATATTTTATAGATATCTCATGAGCAGTAGCAAACACCATGGTTTTGTAATAAGGTCACCAGTTTTTAATTCACCTATCTAAATGTGCCTCAAGCTTGAAAACCTTTCCATTATATATTCTGAGTCCCTCCCAAATTGAATCACTGCCTTGAACAACTAAGTCAAACACAGAAACCTGACCCAGCACATGATTCACGAGATTATGAAATTGTAACTACATGAATGGGTAATCCAAGTATGTCTTATATAACATACCTTAGCACTTTCGCGAGGTAGGATCTTGTCTCCAACCCATGTGAGCAGCTTCTCATTTGCAGGAATTGAAATGTCTAGAGGAGGTAACGGGCTCTTCAAAAGGGTTGATGTCTTTCTCACATGGTGCCGAAGGATATTGTAAAAAGGGAGACTTCGCTCCAATAAGTCATACAGAGAAAAAAGGAATGGCTAAAAACAAAAAAAAAATTAAGGTGAACAGGGAGATCACATCAAAGAGATTAAATGGTTTGCAATGATATGATTAAACAAAAACATGCAGAAACTTTCAAAGTTTTGGAGAAACAAAAATGGCAATCAATTTTATGCAGTCAAATTATACTGTAAGGGATGGAATGCTTCAGAGAACATAAGAGTTGCCATTTATTCCTAGCAATTTCCTTTCAAGGCAATTACATCATTTCCTTGTTTTCTCCCTTTCTCCAATCCCTCAAAGTATAGAGTTTTGAGAAACAAGGATAAACTAATATGGAATTTTAGAAATGTTTTCTGCTCCTACTTTCTACCACAGCGATTGTACCATAATGCTCGAAAAGATACCATGTTTATGGAAATCAATACAAGGACTCAAAAGCAATGTGCAAAGATCTTTTCCTTTACAACAGTAAAATAACATATATTTATCAAAATTATATGACTTACAGTTTGAAATAGTTCACTAAAAGAGGAATTGGTACATAGTGTTTGAATTTGCATCGTCCTCATTTTTGGCTGAAGCCTCTGCTTCGTCATTCAAATCATTGACCCTGAAGCCTTCACGTGTATGGCTTGCAACGATAGCATGAACAAAACATAATATACCACCAGCAAGATGATATTATGGGCAATAAATGAAATCCAATAAAAAACACATCAAGCCCTGTTTGAGTCACTGGCACCAGTAGGGAAAACACACACAGGCTTAGTGAAGATCCCAATATATGATTATTATGTTGACTCACCTGCAGCTGGAGCCTCTTCCCATTCATCGTCATCTTCTCCTTCATCCTTCTCACGTTTGGCCTTTATGCCCACTTGATGATTGGAAGATAATTTAGGAGCACAAATATCATCAACATCTTTGTAATATATATATATATATATTACTTTTTGTGGAAATGGATAGAAAAATACTGTAAACTTTCATACTTACATCTTGTTGACCACTTAACATTTTCAAGTTCCTACCTCTGATGGTCTTTGTAGTACTATACCACTCATCTACCAAAACCTTCTGTTAACTGCAACCCACAAAAAAGAGTTTAAAATTAAATTCCAAATCTTAGCACTGCAGTCAGCAAGAAGGAACTGAAAAATAGTCAAGAAATGGTTGTTCTACCCCTAAGTTGAATAGATATTTCACAAGCAACAGAAGGCCATGAAGCTCACAGAAAAACTCAGTACTTAACCTTAAACTTAAGTACCTCTTAACAGAATACGTGAAAGTTGAGATTAGGAAAGTAAACCATTAAAACTGATTTAGTGCAGCTCATTGAAAATCTTGTCTAATTGATGTAATTCCAGTTCAATAAATAGCAATAATTAAGCGCAACAACTATTTTTGTAGATCAAAGCAAGTATGAGGTAGCTATACCATTATATATCAATTGTTATAATCGAATTCTAAATCCCAATACCACTCATCCCAAAGTTGACACGTTTACCAAGAAAATCGAAAGCACAAAACCGTAGCTACCAAATTCACAAAACACCCAAATGAAACCCCAAAAATCTAATTCAAATGAAAGACCAAAAAACCTAGATTCATAAAAATATGAGAAATTTGGAGAATGTACCCCTTGATTTGAGCTCATTACGCTGGGCTTCAAGATGACTAAGATTGTGAGTCACCATTACTTGAGATTTACAGGTTTCGATGAAGATTGAGATTGTTATTAAACAAATCAGACACCACTCCTCTTGTTTCTTCTTCTCCCTGAAAGGAGGTTATGTTAGGAGAAAGAAACAACTACAGACAAAGATAGTATATGAGAAGCATTAAACAAACATTCAAGCATAACTAAGTTGATATCAAAATGGGTGGTGGTGAAATAACGATCGGGGAACCTCGTAAACAGTAGCAAGGAACATTGGTGTGGCTGAGAGAAATACCAAGACAAGACTAGGGCTTGAATGAAAGAGTGAGAACCGATATTGTGATATTTTTAACCCTACAATTTTGTATTAAAATTAAATATAAAAAAATTTTATTAATAGACTATCGACGGAATTACCGACGATAGCAACTCGCCGTAACAACAATAATTGCGTCAACTTAAATTTTCATCACTATTCCATCGCTATATTAGGTGCCCAAAATTTTCCGCATTTGTTTACCAATGGAATTATACAATTCGTCGGTAAATATTGGTGTTACAGATAAAAATTCGATCACTACATCGATAAAATGAGAAAATAAGTTACCGACGAACAAAATCATCGGTAAACCATCTCAAGTAATTGGCACCAACATTTTTCACCAAATATATCGACAAAAAATTAATTCTATCAATAAAAATATTGTCGTTTATCTAATTCATTTTTTTCATCGACGAGTTGTCCATTTAGTCGGTAATTCGTTGGTAATATCTTAATTTTACCTATAGAATATGAATCCGTCGGTAAAATCAATTCTTTTTTGTAGTGTTAAGTTATTTAAGATTTTGTCTTTAGTTTAATTAACTTTTCATCATCATAAAATTAGGAACTCTTTGCATACATTAATCAGAATAAAATCTGAAATGTAGAGAACATCACATTTCCCTTGGGTTCAATATTTTTGGGCTCATAATTATATTTTCCTATATTACTAGCTAATCTAGTACACTTGATAGACATCGGTTAAGTTTTTGCCACTGTTGCCAGGGTATTAGCATTTGTTTATTTGTTTTAGATTTTTACGGTAAATTTTGTGTGTTTCCCTCTCTACTTTCTATTTTTATTCCTTTCTTCATTATATCTTTTCATTCTTGTAGGTGTCATTAGTTTATGGTAAAAAGTGATCCACTTTTACCTCTAGACCCTGAAATTGAAAGGATATTTTAGAGGATTAAGAGACTGCAAGAACTTAATATGGATCCTCCCCATGAAGACCCTCCCCGAGGGGATCCACCTATATTTGGAGCATAAGGAGTGAATAATCAAGCTCAAGAAAATGGATTTAGGCCTAGAACCATTAGGAATTACACCACTCCTAGATGGAATGAGGAGCATAAAACTATTAGGCTATCCCATAATCAACATTTTGTGCTTAAACCAGCAACTATTACCATGGTACAAAGGAACCATTTTTTTAGGATCAGAGATAGAGGATCTAGCTCAGCATTTAGACATTTTTCTAGAGATTAATGATACTATGCAAATACCAAATGTATCAATAGATGCCATTAGACTGAAGTTGTTCCCTTTTACTCTTATTGGTAATGCAAGAGATTGGTTGTAAATGCTACCAAATCAGTCTATTAGTTCATAGGAACAAATGCAAGAAAAATTTTTAGTTTGATTATTCCGACCTACCAAAATAGCCACTATTAGAAATAATATTCATAATGTCAACAGTTTTATAAGGAACCATTTCATGAAGCTTGGAAAAGATTTAGAAGGTTTTGAGGAGTTATCCACACCATGAGATTATTGTACATTAACTAATGTCTACTTTTTATACAAATGTGAATCAGACTATGAGATTTCTCCTAAATACAGCTTTAAATGGAAGTTTCATAAATAAAATCCTAGAAGAGGCTTTTCAATTGCTTAATGAGATGGTTACCAATGATGCTTAATGGGCAAGTATAAAAACTACATAGAAAAAATAAGTACACAGTGTAGATAAGGTAGCTATGCTAAAGGCATAAGTGGAGTTGTTGAAGAAGGAGGTAAGTAGTTTAAAGGTATAAAATGTTTCATGTTTATCTTAACCATTTAATACTTATACAGGGATTGAAAATAAGAATGAGGAAGGCTTAGGTACAACAATAGAAGAGGTGAATGCATTGAACCATTATAGTAATACCTATAATCTTAGATGGAAAAATCACCCTAACTTTTCATAGAGAGAAGGGAACCATGCATCTACATCCAATACTCAACTTAGGGCTCCCTATAGTCACAATGTAACCTCCCATAGCAATAACTAACAACTACACCAACCTCAAGACCATCCACACTATCCATCCATATATCAAGCTCCACCATATCAACTCTTAGGTTTTCAAGCTAAACCTCAATCTACTCAAGATAAAAAAACCTAACTTGATGGAGATGTTCGCTAGTTTTATAAACACCCAATCCATATTTATGGCCAATAAAAATAATAGGTGGAAATCTCAGGTGTTTGGATGAGAAATCAAGATGCCTCAATTAGGAACTTAGAAACTCAAGTAGGGCAACTTGTTAATTCTATCTCAAATAAAACCTATGGCATTTTTCCATCTAATGTGGATTGAAATCCAAAATAAAAAATAAAGGCAATCACCTTGAGAAATGGGAAAGTGGTAAATGAAGTTGGGAATGGTAAGAATTCTTTAGAATTGGTGGAACCAATAATGTAGGTAAGTATTTCTAAACCCAATGTTGATAAAGAATTGCCTACTATTATTGAGAAAAGCAAAGGTAAGGAAAAGCTTATTTCTATTGCACTTGATGAGTCTAAATTACCTTTTTCATCTCTAGTTAGGAAAGAAAAGCACAATGAATAGTTAACTAGATTTTTAGACATGTTTAAAAAGTTACATGTAAACTTACCATTTGCTAAAACTTTATTGCACATGCCTAAATATGCTAAGTTTATGAAAGAGTTGTGTTCTAAAAAGAAAAAGCTAAAAGGTGTAGGAATGGTTTAATTGTCTGAAAATTGTAGTGTAATAAATAAAATTTTTGAAACATTAGAGGATCCTAGTAGCTTTACATTGCCTTGTGAGTTAGGAAAAAAATTTATTGGGTATATTTTATGTGATTTGGGTGGTAACATTAATTTAATGCCTTATTTGATTTCCAAGAAGTTGAATTTAGATGATATTAAGGAGATTCAAATGACATTACAGTTGGCAAGTAGATCCGTGAAGAGGTCAAAGGGCATTAATTAAGATTTATTAGTAAAAGTTGGAAATTTTATATTTTTGGTTGATTTTATAGTAATGGATATGGAGGAGGACCGAAAGGTATCATTGATAGTGGGTAGACTATTTTGAACATGGCTAAAGTTTTGATTGATGTGCATGGACAAATAATGACTTTAAGGTTCAATAAGGAAGAAATGATCTTCGATGTTAATAAGGTGATAAAACACCCTTTCTATGAATTTCAAGAGTCAGTATGTTTTATAGATGGTTTTCAAGAGTGCATAGAAGAAAAGCAAGAAGAAATTTTGTTAAAGGATAATCTTCAAGGTTGCTTGATGCATTTAGAGACTAGTGAGCAAGTAGAAGAATAAGAAAAAGTGCTGATATAGGAACTAAAAAAAGAGAACAATGAGGAAGAAATAAAGGATGATGAGCCATCCCCTCCTAAGGAAGAATACACTTTTGAACTAAAAACTTTTTCTTCACATTTAAAATATGTATTTTTAGAAGATAATGCAAAATCAGTCATTATTTCTTCACTTTTGATAGGTTTAGTAGAAGAGATGTTAGTTGAGGTATTGAAGAAGCACAAAGGAGCTATAGGTTAGGAGACTTCAAATTTGAAGGGAATTAGTCCCAGTTATTATACACACCAAATACCAATAGAGATTGATTTCAAGTCAGTGATGCAACCTCAAAGGAGACTCAATCCAGCTATGCAAGAAGTGGTGAAAAAGAAGGTGCTTAAACTACATGATGCAGGTATTATCTATCCCATTTTTTATAGTAGTTAGGTAAGTCATGTACAATGTGTAGCTAACAATAGAGGGGTATGACTATTGTGACTAATGAGAATATTGAACTCATCCTAACACGCACAGTGATGAGGTGAAAAGAGTGTATTGACTATAGATGGTTAAAGAGTACTGATAATGGTCATTTATATAGTGTTTTTAGTATGTTTTTAGGTGTTTAATTAGGTTAATTTTGTGTTAATTAGGATTAGATTTGAGTTTAATTGGTTGATTTTATGTTTTTGGAGTTAATTATAAATTTTGATGTTTTTCAGGGTTAATTTGCAAGAAAAAGGACTTAATTGTAAAAAGGGCAAAGATTTGGGCCAAAATTACAAATATGGAAAATTTATGTGAGATAATTGATCATGAGGTCCAGAAGTTTAATACATGGCCACGTGAAGTACAAATGAGAAACACCCAAGGCCACGTGAATTGAAGAAGAAAAGAACACATGGCCACGTGTGAAAATGAACTAACACATGGACACGTGAAAGAACAAATGAAGGAAACCAAAAGAAGGACGTGACCACGTGTTCCCAAAGCTTATTCCACACGTGACTACATGTGAGGGAAGCCTAAGGGACACGTGACCACGTGTAGAGAAAGCAAAGAGAAGGGTGTGGCCACGTGCAAGTTCTCCCATGCAACGAAGGATTTGCGATCTTTTCCAATTTAAGAAGGATTCTTTTCCTACTCCAATTTGGGAAGTTTGGAAGGCTTCTACAACATCTTTTGCCTATAAATAGATAACTCTAACACCAAAAAAAGAGAACCAATGAGTAGAATCAATTAGAGAAATCTTAGAATTAGGCTTATTTATTTTACGTTATTTTTATGTTTTCATTATTTTTCTTCAACTTTGTTTTAGTTTTTAATTATGTTTAGGAAGTAGTTTTTCTCCTTTTACTAATGGATTCTTGAAATCTTATATTTTCATTGTTATAACTTTATTTTGAGCTTAATTTTCAATATCGGTTGATTATTTCTTGGTTTTAAGCATATTCTTATCTTTGATTGTGTTGAGATTGATTGTTGGTTTATTGAATAAATAATTAAAAATTAGTTTTGACATAGTTAATGATTTGCATGTTCTTAGATTGACTCTTTAATGTTTATGCATGATTATTATCCGAAATATGAGATGATTATGTGTGAATTTTATTGGTTAATACTAAGAGAGGAGCAACTAAGAATGAATTGGACTTGAATCACTTGAGAAAGGCTTCAATGAATATTTAGGAAGTTAAAACTAGACTTGCATGCTAAGTATTTGATTTGTCTATGAGTTTAATGCTAAGAATGATATACTTGAATAAAGATATCTTGCTCTATTACTAGTTTTTCCATAATCACTGGTGTTTATATTGAATTTAAGTCATTACAATGAAAATTAAGGTTGATAGTTTCTTTAGCAAGAGAATTCCAGTTATTGTTTTGTTTTTAATTCATGTTTTAGCTTTTGTTTTGTTTAATTATTTATTTTATTTAATTTTTACCTTTAAATCAAAAACATTTGGGAAACAATCTCGGGTTAATTTAATTCATATATAGGTATTATCCTTAGCAATCCATGTTCCCTTGGGTGTGATAGTTGGGGTCTTAATCTATATTTTCCTATATTACTAGCCGATCTAGTGCACTTGCTAGATACCGGTCAAGTACCATTAGGAAAGATCATTTTTCTTTACTTGTTATTGATCAAATGGTAGAGAGGTTGGCTGAAAATAGATTTTATTACTTTTTATATGGTTATTTGGGATATATACAAATTTTTATAGCCCTAAAAGATTAAGAAAAGATTGTATTCGCATGTTCTTATGGTACATTTGCATATAGGAGAATGCTATTTGATCATTGTAATGCCCCTGCCACCTTTTAAAGGTGTATAATGGCCATATTTTATGATTTTATTGAGAAATTTATGGAGGTTTTCATGAATAATTTTACTTTATATGATCTTGATTTTGAGTTTTGTTTGAATAACCTTGCATTGGTTTTGAAAAGGTGTGAAGAAACTAACCTTGTCCTTAACAAGGAAAAATACCATTTTATGGTGAGGGCAGGTATAGTCTTAGGGCACAAGATAAAGAGGAATTAAGGTAGATAGGGAAAAAGTGATGTAATTGATAAATTATCTCCTCCTACGAGTGTTAGTGGCATTAGCAGTTTCCTTGATCATGTTGGGTTTTATTATCAATTTATTAAAGATTTTTCAAAAATTACAAAATCACTTTCTAATTTAATGCTTAAAGATGTTACATTTAACTTTGATAATGAGTATTTATAGGCTTTTAATCAATTGAAGTAAAAGTTAATTACAACACCGATCATAGCATTACCAGATTGGAGTTTACCTTTCGAAATTTTTTGTGATACTATTGACTATGCAATAGGAGTAATTTTAGGCTAGAGGAAGGAGAAAATTTTTCATGCTATTTACTATACGAGTCACACTCTAACAGAAGCACAAGTGAATTACACCACCATAGAGAAAGAGCTATTGGCGATTGTGTTAAGTTTTGAAAAATTTAGGCTATATCTCCTTAGTTTTAAAGTAATAGCGTGGTCAAATCATGCGACACTTCGACATCTCTTTGCAAAGAAGGATTTCAGACCAAGGCTCATTAGATGGGTTTTGCTACTTCAGGTTTTTGATATGGAGATAAAGGATAAGAATAAGCTGAAAAGTTTGTAGCTGACCATCTATCTGGATTGGATCATGCTTATATAAAAAAGGGAAAATTTTTTAATTTATTTCTTGATGAACATATTTGTGCTCTCTATTCTTGTAAAAGTGTAGTTCCTTGGTATGCCAATAATGCTAATTGTCTTGCAGGATGATATCTTTCAAAGGACTTTACATGGCAATAGAAGAAGCTAAAAGCAGACACAAGATATTATCTTTGGGATGACCTATATTTGATCAAAATATGTTCGAATCAAGTGCTTAAAAGATGTATTCTGGAGGAGGAGCAAGGAGATATTATGCGACTATGTTATGGAGGAGAGGTTAGAGGTCACCACGGACCAAATCATATAGTGGCAAAAATTTTACAGTCAGGTTTCTTTTAGCCTACTATTTTTATTAATGTTAAGTCTTTTAAGAAGTCTTGTGATAGGCGTCAACGTGTAGAAAATATATCTAAGAGAGATGAGATGCTTATGAATTCTGTGTCAGAAGTTGAAATTTTTTATGTTTGGGGTATTGACTTTATGGGGCCTTTTCCAAACTCATTTGGACTTGAATACATTTTGATAACTATGGACTATGTGAGCAAATGGATAGAAGCAGTAGCCACTAGGACATGTGATGCTAGAGTTATGCTTGAATTTCTTACGAGGAAAATTTTCACTAGGTTCGAGGCATCGAAAGCTATTAGCAGTGATGGAAGCAAGCATTTTATCAACTATCAATTCAAAATATTGCTTAGAAAGTTTGGTGTTAGGCATAAGATTACAACCCCATATCATTCTTAAGCAAATGGGCAAGTGGAGGTGTCTAATAAGGAGTTAAAATCCATCTTAAAGAAAATAATGAACAGTGCTCGAAAAGATTGGTATCATAAACTGGATAAGTGTGAATTATACTATATTATTAGTGTGTGTTTAGTGTGTTTATGATATTAATTCAGGATTAATTTAGTTAATTTATTGTTTGATTTCTTAAGTTAGTGTTTTATATTATTAATTGTTTGATTTGATGTTTTTAGGTGTATAATTGAAGAAAATGAGAAAATACAAGGGCAGAAGAGAAAAATTAGCATTTTGAAGGTTTTTAAGGAGTCAATATTTGTTCGTGGTAGTCCAGGGACTGGCTATTCGCTGGAATGGTGCTTCACTCTACCGAGTGAGGCTTGAAGGAAAGAAAGAGGAGCAAAGGCTACTCGATGGAGTGAAAATCACTCTATCAAGTCACTTAAAGAGGAAAGATAGTGCAAAGCCATTTGGTGGAGTGAGTTTGGCACTCTACAGAGCCAGAGAATCCAACACACGATGAAACTCTTTTTTGTTGTAGAAATAGGAAGTCTAAGGCCATCAAAACTCCTTCTTTTGCAAGTTTAAATAGAGACCTAAATACCAGAAGAAAAAAGACCTTTTTGAATGATGAATTTTGTTAAGTTTTTATCTTAGTTTTCACTTAAGGATTGGAGGCTACAATTGAAGAATCTGAGAATACTTCAAGACTAGTTGAGGGGTTCTATATGTATCGTATTTCTTTTAATTTGTTTCTCTTTAATCTTTAAGATAATGAGTGAGTAGTTTCTTTTGCTTTTGCTGAGGGAACTTGAACCCTCAAATTTTTTATGTAATGACTTAGTTTGATCTTCAGATGAATGAAAGTTTATTATTTCTTAATTTCTGAGCAATTCCTTATCTTAAGTTTTTTGTATTTTGATTATTATATTATTGAAATAATGATTGATGATCCAATGCAATATTGACCTAGGATTTGCATGTTCATAGTTTAATTCACCTAATTTGATGCATGATTATTTTTTGGAATATGAGATAATTGTGTGTTAATTTTATGTTATTTAGGGCTAAGAAAAGTTGAATTAGGAATATATTAAAGATCTCTTGAGAAAGGGTCTAATGGATATTTATGTGTTCATAAACTGAATTTTTATGCTAAGTATTAAACTGTTCCTAATAAGAGAGTTTGATACATAAAAAGATATTATGAGCAAGTTAACTGAATTTATTACCAGTTTTCATAATCACTTGTATTATCTTTTAACTAAGTCATATTCATTAGAAATTAAGGTAGAGAGTCCTTTAGTAGATGTAATGGCCGAAATATCAGGCTAGTCGAAAATAGTACTTTCCGATAGTGAATAGTGACACTGTGGTGAATAGTACCTCCTGGAGTCGAAAAATATTTTATTAGACCATTGGAAAGAGCAAGTTAGCTGGAGTCCAAATATATAATTTGGACTGAAAATGAGATCAAATAGACCATTAAAAGTCAAAAATAAAGAAAAAGTCACGGTTCTAGTTAAAAGGATATTTGTGTCAACTGAGAGCTTATCTGTGACTTTAAAAATAACAAATAATCTTTAAAAATTATCATAATTTTCAGATCTACATTAAATGTGATGGAGAATCATATGGTAATAAAATAATTAATGTTACGGTAACTTTGAAAATTGAAATATCGGACTGATAAAAATGAACCAGATCAAAAAATAGTCTCTGAATGACTCAAAAATATTCATAAAGTCTATTGAATATATTTTGAGAATTTTAGAAGTATTTTAAAGGATATTTGACCTCAAGAAGTAAGAGAAAAATAATGATTTCCGTTTAAATAGTAATCGGTCAACTATAATTTACCAGGGCTTTAAAAATAGCAAATGATCCTCAAAATTACAGAAATTTCCAGTTAAGCCTTTTATGACATGTAAAATCATTTGGTGGGAAAAAATTAATTTTTTAGTAACATCGAAAATTTATTTATTGGACTAGTTGAACTGAACCGAACTGAAAACGGACTCCAATTGAGCCAAAAATTTTTATAGAGGCTCAATATATTATTTTAAGAATTATAGAATTAATTTTGAGTGAAATTGAGTTTTGAAAGGAAGAGAAATAAATTAGGGATGCAATTTGGGCTTAATAGGGTAATTGGGCTTGAGTTAGGCCCAACCAACTTGGTTGGACCAGGCCCAGCCCAATCAGCCCCTATATAAGACCTCAATCTCTGTATTTTTCCAAAAACCTCTCCCTCTTTCACGATGGCTCCTCTTCTTTCTCCTTGGTCGAGTGGCTTTCCACCATTTTTAGCTTGATTTTCTTCTTCTCTTTGTTAATTTCTTCTAAATTACACCTTCTCAAGTAAAATACAGCTCCTCTATTAGTTCATGGATGTCTCTACTCTTCAATTAAAGGGCTGAAAGTGGTTCAAATCAAGGAAATAAATTGATGTATCAAAAATTGAGGTAAGTAGAAATGAAGTTTTTAATTTAATTTAAAGGTTCTAATAGATGCTTTAGGATGTGTAGATTAGATTTATGTGGTTTAATTGAATTAATGAAGCAATAATTGATGAATTTTGGCATTGAGAATTTCAGCCATAATAGAAAAATATTGAAGCAATTAAAGCTTTTAAAGGAGAAAATAGAGGAAGTAAGGAACAAGGTGTGAAGGAGATGAATTAAGGTTAGTGGATACATTATCCCTCAATTTTCATAATTTTTACATGAAAAATTTGTGTATGTATATGTGTGATTATGTGAAATTATGCATGATAAATTGAATTAATATGATATATGTGAAATTGGAGGCCTAAATTGATGAATAAAATATTTATTTAGAAGAAATGAAATTGGAATGCTTAAATTGTGAGTTGGCCGAATTTTATGTGTGTGGGTGTGTGTGTTTATTTTGTTTAATTTGTTATGAAAATGTTATAAATTGGAGGAAGGAATAATTTTAATGCTAAATTAATTTAATGAGAATTTTTGGAATGTAATAGAATATTTTTAAGTTAAATTTTTATATTATGTATAGTAAAAAAAATATTGAGTTTTAATGAGAAAAATTGAATTTATGGCATAAACAATCTTAAGATAGTCCAATTAAATAATTGGAATAAAAAGAAAATAAAAAGGAATGGCAAATAAAATAATAACATGAAAAAAGGACTTAAATGAAAAGAATTATAAGTTTAGGGGCAAAAGTGAAATATTTTCAAATATTGAAGAACAAATGAGTTTAAATGAATTAAAATTAAATTGAAAAAAAATGATAATTGAAATAAGAATTTAGGTATGAAAATAAGTTTAGGGATCAAATTAGAATTTCTCAATAAAGATGGAATTAGTAATGTAAAATATAGAATTAGTGTCAATTTTATAAGTAAAATAAAAAAAGATATTTTTGTAATTTATGAGAAATTGAATGAATAAACAGTAATTTAGCCATTTTAAGGATTAAATGGTAATTTATCAAGTTTAGGGACTAAATGAAAATTTTAGGAACAATTAGAGAATTTATGGCATTAGTTAATTAAGTAATGGTCTTTTTATAAATAAGTGATGAAAAAAAAGGGCAAATATGATGTGGCCGGAACTGGCCTTAAAGATGTCAAGGCCAACTTTAATTAATTAGGGTAATTTAACTATACGCATATCTTGAATAGTAGAAAATAATGCTAAGTTGATTTTAAGAAATAAATAAATAATTATGGTTTATGTATATGATAGTTTAATGGAAATTATGCATGAATAATAAAAATTAAACTTTGTATATGTATTGAAAGGATTGAATTGATGATTGAATAATTTAATTAGAAAAAAATAAAAATATATATGGAAAGAAGAATTCATGTAGTGGCCGAATTTAAGGAAATGGAATTAATCGAAGGATGGAATAAGAACCATAGTAATGTTAATTAAATACTTAAGGAAATGCAAATTTTCAAAGGTAAATAATATAAATTTGTATATGACATAAGTTATATGGAATAAGACAAATTATATATATGGCAATGGAAAAGACTTGAATTGAAATAAATTTACGTGTAATTAGCATGGTATTTAATTATGCATAAAGTGAATTGAGTAAGTTATAGTTATTAAATGAATTAAGAAAATAATGAGTGTAGTAAATAATGAATGAATTAAAACGTAAATAATTAATAATAATAACGTTAAAATTAGTATAGAAATAATGTGATAGATTTGGTAAAATGAGCATTTGGGATTATAATTTTTATAATACAAGTTAGTAAATTATAGATAAGAAGCATATAAACAAATAAAACTATAAATAATGATATTACACGAAAGATAGTATTAAATGTAATTAGTGTACAATATAATATATGTTTAATAATGTGTGTCATTATGTATAAATATGATGAACTTTTAGTTATGGCCGAATCGAAGGTAAGAGGAAAACTATGAAATCTTTAGTTATTCTAATGTAATTAAGCTTTACAATGATAGTACAAATGAGTATTGATGTCCATAAATTTTTATAGAATTTATGAAAATTAAATGAATATTATTGGAATAAATTTTAGTTAGGTATTTATTTGAAAAATATGAAATTATGATGGACTATGGCATAATTTATTGATTAAATGGTGAATTATTGTGAAATAATTCACTAACTGTGTAAAGAAGACAGACTGCAAATGTAATGTACTGTTACAGAAATGACAAGTAATGAAAAGTATTGTAAAGAATGAATAATTGAATAATCAAATGAAATTTAGTGAAATACGTGCCCTTAGAAAAAGTCAGGCTGTAAACCTAGTTCAGGATATAATTGACTGGCCATAGGGATATCTGTACCGCAGTGTAACTCATGGCGACTTGCTTTACTATGTTTAATCGGTGATCTCCATAGTACCTATCATACGTATTGTCATATGTTCATATGTTATATGAGAAATAATTCTCGGAGGTCATTTCTCATTCTGTTGTGGCCTTGTGGGATTCACGTCCCGTATATCCAGTCTGAGAGTTTGCTTCCGGGTCTGTACTAGGAGCATAATGATAAAAAAATGTTAAAAGTGTAAAAGAAAATTAAAATTGAAGTTAAGATGAAAAAGGAATAAAAATGAAAGAGTTAAAAAGTTTAGGGGTAAAAAGGTAATTTTTCTAAAAGATGAATTTAATAAGTAAAAGTGAGAAGGAAAGAATTAATAAGGGTCAAATGATAATTTGGTCAACTAACTGTATAAAAAGTCAACTTTGTAAAATTAAAGGACTAAAATGTAATTTCACATAAAAGTCAAAACAAGGATTAATTGGCAATTTTATAAGCCAATTAATGGATTAAAATGAGAAAATAAGAAATTAAAGAGCTTTTTAGTAATTAAAGATATAAAAAGGGTAAATTTGAAATAAATGAAAAGTTAAAAGACTAAACTAAAAAATTAAGTAAAGTTTTAAATTAAATTGAAAAACGGGTTTTTAATAGTATATTATGCTTATTAAGACTTTTAAATGAATTTAAAATAAATGTTATGGTCTAGAGAAATACATAAGTGAATATGTATGATATGTATATATATGAGTAATGTATGTATTCGTGTATGTATGTATGGGTGTATAGAAATATGTAAGTGAATATGTATGATATGTATATGTATGTGTTTGATATGTATATGTATGCATGTATATGTATGCATGTATGTGATATGTATATGTATGAAGGTATGATATGCTATGTATGCATGTACGGTATGTATATGTATGTAAAGTATGTGGATGTATGTATGCATAGGTAGGTGAATGTATGTATATGCTATGTATGTATGCACATCGAATGAATGTACGTATGAGTAAATTCATGCAAGTGTGTATGTGTATTTTTGCGATTTATTATGGAAAATTTGGGATACGTATCCATCACTGAGCGTTTCGATGCTCAGCGCATAGTTTGTTGACTACACGCAGGTTATGAAGACGATAGGATTTCTTTGGCTGGTAAGGCAGGAGTAGACAAGTCCAAGAAAAAGGAACAAGATAGGAATTAGTTTTGGCATGTATATGTAAGTACGAAAAAAATATAGTTACTATGCAAGTATATAGTATAAGAAATTTATTTGTTAATTATTGAGACACAGTTATACGATCAATGATTATATTTTAAGTTTGTATGTACCAGTATGTTTAGCGGTACTGTTTAAAAAAAAAATTCCTGACCAATTGCTTAATCTGATAAAACTACTACAGTAAGGGTGTTACAGTAGAAGTCTCTCTTATCATTGAATTTATCATCTGTTATTTACTAGTTGTGTTTAAATCTTTTGTTTGATTGTTTAAGTTTACGTTAATTGTATTGGTTTTATTAGTTTAAGTTATTTAAGATTTTGTCTTTAGTTTAATTAACTTTTCATCATCATAAAATTGGGAACTCTTTGCATACATTAATCACTATAAAATCTGAAATGTAGAGAACTTCACATTTCCCTTAGGTTCGATATTTTAGGATCATAATTATATTTTTTATATTACTAGCCGATCTAATACACTTGCTAGACACCAGTTAGCCTTCTTCTTTTTATTGCATCGTCCATCAAATCTCTTGTAAGGATAGTTAGATTCAATGGTTAGGCCTTGGTTTTTCTAAATGAATTTAAAGGCATCATCTATTAGATCACCTTG
>JBBPFJ010000510.1:0-20359 GCA_037975025.1 Excoecaria agallocha
TTATTTTCTACTTTTATTTATTTAAATGGTTCGGCAAAATAAGTTCTTTCTTTATTTTTTACTTGAATACATTCTAATGGAGGATGTACAAATACTATTAATCTTTCTTCTAAAGTGTTCCATTGTTTACCTATTTTTTAAGATACATTAATTTCTTTTTGAAATGAATAGTCTATGTTATTATAATAACAATAATTTCCAAACCATAAAAATAAAGGAATATTAACTTGTTTATCTTTTATATCTTTATACGATAAACTTCTAAAATTACTTAATTTAGTTTGAGAAAAGTTATTGAAATACCATTATGCTTTCTGCTTCTTATATTATGATTTTAAATCATTTCTTAAAAATTATTTATTTATCTAAAATCTAGTAATTTTTAAATTATTAATTAGTTTGAGAAAAAGCTTCCATTTGAGATCTAGTTGGGCCAACTGAATATTCACTTTCTTTTTCTTTAGTATATAATGGCCTTGGAATACTTATATGAAAATCTACCCCTTTTAATTATAAATTTTTTTGCAGATAATGATTTAGGTATTGAAGGTCTATTGTTTGAATATATAGAAGAACTACTCGAATGATTATTATCTAAGGAAAAATTTATTTTAACTGATCCATCACTATGTTATAATATTTTTGAAAATTGATTATTATTATTAATTGGTTTAGGTTCACATACCTCTTTTAGTTTCCAATTTTCTGATCTAGTAATCTCATCCCATCTAAGCTATTTTGGAATTTGAATATTAGAATGGGCTTTATTTGCTTCAAATAATAAATTTTCATTTCTTTTAAAAGGTTTCCTAGTTTTTGGATCTACAGTTGTCAACATTACTTTATAATATATTATATCTATTACTGCTATTGCTATAACATTTTTCTTAAAATTTAAATTCTTTATTTTAATAGTTAAAGTTAAAGTATCTAATACATTCAAATCATATAGGCTAATAGTGAATCTTGGAAAACAATTAAAA
The DNA here is from genome assembly GCA_037975025.1 of Excoecaria agallocha. Classification (NCBI taxonomy): domain Eukaryota; kingdom Viridiplantae; phylum Streptophyta; class Magnoliopsida; order Malpighiales; family Euphorbiaceae; genus Excoecaria; species Excoecaria agallocha. The sequence continues at coordinate 984 of JBBPFJ010000510.1, forward strand.
TATATTGGTCCATTAGCTAAATTTGTTTCCGCCATAGCAAGAAAAGAATTAGAAAAATTAACATGTCTAACATCTCTTAAGTATATTAAAACAGAAGTATCTAATTCTAATTTGAATAAAGGTTTTATTGCTATCTGTACTGATTCTATATGCAAAAATTTATATTTTTTCTTTTTATGCACATTTATTGCCTTGTTTGATAATAATTAAATAGTTTCATGTTATTGATTGATAGCTATTACACACACACACACACACACACACACACACACACACATACATACATACATACAAACAAACAAACATACATACATACATACATACATACATACATACATACATACATAAATACAAACGTATATACTTACATATACATATATACATACATTGATCCTATATGCAAAAATCTATATTTTTTCTTCTTATGTTCATTTATTGCCTTTTCTAATAACAATTGAATAGTTTCATGTTCATACATATACATGTATACGTATGTACATATATATATATATATGTACACATATATAAGGCTATATGGAATATATATAACTAATCATTTAAACTATATTCACATAGATCTTCAGGGACTATATTATCTTTTATTTACACTTTTAACCAATATCAAGTACTTATGGATATTCCATTGCTTATCAGCTTCATACTTATAACAACATTCATCTGACCTCGAAAATCTTATACATAAAGTTTACTTTTTTAATTCCTTTATATTATTCTTAACTAATCGTCTCGACATATAAGTCTTTCTTACTTATAAAATAGTATCAATTGCCAAAATTTGTTCCTGTTCTGTAAACAATAGTTTACTGTACCCCATTCAGTTTTTATCATCACTTAGAAAATTCATATAATAGAATAGCTATAGAATTTAAAAATAATTCATTCACAACAATTGTGCTCCTATGAATCTATTTTAACCAAAATTTTTTCTCAGAGGATTTTGACTTCTCTACGAAAATTTATAGCAAAAATACAAAAACATGATCCTAACAACTAAGTAGCAGCTCAAAACAAACTTCAAGTTTATTTCAAGGACACTTAGAGGTAGATTCAAACTCCAGTTTCTCATACAAAATTAAAGGTCCATGTCTTAAGTTTAGTTACCACTTAGAATTACCCAAATTAGAATTATAAAACTTGAAATATTCTTAAAATACATAAATTTGTTCCTAATGAACCAACCTAGATTTCTACTTCTTAAATCTTTAACAAATCAAAACATACAAGATATATATATATATATATATATATATATATATATATATATATATATATATATATATATATATATATATATATATATATATATATATATATATATATATATATATATATATATATATATATATATATATATATATATATATATATATATATTCATGTTTATGATGTTATATATTGAACAATATTAGCTATGCAATTATTATTATTATTATTTCCTATTTAGAATGTTATATATGTTATATTCTCATTCTTTCACATTTAAACTTTAGTTATCATCAACAATAGCAATTATCAACTTATCCATCTGAATCTTCTTCTACTTATTATTTTACTACAGAGGGCCTACTGATTTTAACCTTTATTTGCTCCATCATCCCTTGTATCTAGTCATGTAGCCCAAATTAAGAGCCACTTGAAGAAGAAAAATATTATAAGATTCTCTTAAATCCTAATGAAAACAAGTTGGATGAGATTCTAAGAAAAATGATCATTTTCGATTAAGTCTACCCAAGTTGGTATCATAACTATATATTTGACAAAAATAACACACTTTTATATTTTATATTTAACTTACTAGTACTATTTTCTTTTATTTCAATGTTAAAAAAATCCATAATTTCTAAACCTATTAAAACATATATTTGAATTTTCAACAAATTTTCATTCACCAAGGTCAATAAATAAAATAGTTATACAAAATCTTATGGTAGAGAGCCTACAATGATGAAAAGTAAATCCTAATCATACATAACATAAGGTTATTTGATACCCATGCTCAGATGAGGCTTTTAAATGAAGAAAAAGAAGAAAATAATCAATTCATAACTTAATACCTTGATTATTCGATCAACAGAACCAGAACAAAAACATGCATTACTTGGATCCAATGCAATGGGTCCCACCCATCTCAAATTGCCACTAGTGACCTGCACAATCACAAATTCTTATTAACAAGAGCTAGAAGATAAAAAAAAAAACAAATAGTTGAATGACAGAAACAAATTTGCATGACTATAAGTTCCAAAATCAGTAAAGAAATGTCACAAAATAAGCAAAAGTGATGTAGAGAAAAAAATTATCACACAAAGTTACTCACTGTTGAAAATAGAAGAGAGCTTTATCTTCGAACCGGGCAACAATGGTAATGCAAATGGTTTTTACACTTATAGAATTAGAGTGAGAAAAAAAAGGATATGATAAGTGATCAAGAGATTAGGTAAGAGATGGAAATTGAATTTTTTTTTGCCAAAAAACAACCTGTTCCCACCAATTATTTTCTCAATTTATGAAAATTGTTTTTCTTGAAAGATCCTTCTGGTTTCCTTATTTTAGGTGATTTCCTTTCTCACCATGGACAAAAACTAAAGAGAAGATATACATTGCTTGTTTAACATTGTCATTTTTAAAGGTGGCTTCTAACAAATAGAATTTTTTAATTTAAATTAAAATATTTTATTTTAATAAATAATATAATTTATTTTAAATTATTAATTAATTAAATTTCATATATAATTTAATTATTTTTGTAAAAAAATAGAGGATAAACTATTTTTTATCATTATAAAATTTATTGGGGATCAAATTATATTGTGTCACATAAAATAATTTATTTATAACATAATTTAATTATCATATATCTTTATTACAGTCTATTGTGACAAAATATTATTGTCGCATAAATTGATTGTATTGGTAAAAAACTTATATTTCTTCACAATATATTTATTTTTTTGATATATTTATTTGCATTAAATTCAATTAATTTTTGTAACATAATTTATTTGTCATATCTTAACATAATAGCCAATTATGAAAAAATATTAATATTGTCACAAATTGATTATAATGGTGACAAAATTGTATTTTGTCGCAATATATTTATTTTTGTGACATGTTTATTTGTCATAAAAATAATTATTATGATGAAAGAATTTTATCGTCACTAATTTATTAAATTGTGATAAAAAAATAATTCATATCATAAAAGAAAGTATTTCTTGACGAATTTAAATATCGAATATAGTTATTTTTTATAGTCAAAATTTTTTTCTTCCAAAAGAAAAAGGATGAAATTTCCCTCCATATCAAAAGTGATGAAATTGAATCTCATCACAATATATTTATTTTTGTTACATATTTGTTTGTCATAAATATAGTTATTTTTTATGACATAATTTATTTATCCTTTATTAACATTACAGTAAATTATGACAAAATATTATTATTTTCATAAATTAGTTGTACTGGTGATGAAATTGTATTTCGCTAGATATATTCATTTTATGATACATTAATTTGTCATAAATGAAATTGTTGTGATTAATTTTACAATCACTAATTCATTAAATTATGAAAAAAATAATTCATGTCACAAAAAATAAGTATTTTATGATGAATTTATGTGGCACAAATAGTTATTTTTTGTCATTAAATTTTTCCTTCCAAAAGAAAAAGATTGTAAATTTTTCATCCATATCAGAGGTGATGAAATTGTACTTTGTCACAATATAGTCATTTTTTGTGACATATTTTTTTTATCATAAATGAAATTATTTTTGGAACTAAAATTTTTCAAAAAAAATAGAATTTTTTTAATCTTGATATCTTATTTGTGATGAAATAATTTTATCGTCACTAAATTGTTCTAATTATGACAAAACCAATTCATCACAAAAAATAAATATTTTGTGACAAATTTATGTATTGCAATAAGTAATTATTTTGTTATTAAAATTTTTTCCCTCTAAAAAAAGTAGAAAATTTTCCCTCCTGAACATACCATGACGAAAAATATTTTTCGTCGCAAAATTAACCTATTAGTGATGAAAAATGTAAACATAAACTAATGTAAGATAATTTTGTCACAGTAATAAATAATATTGTGACTTTTTAACACATTCATCGTGCATGGTAAGTTATAATTAGTGACAAAATTTATGTGCCTCTAAAACATTTGTAACTTTTTTCATTCATATTACAAAAATGCATGCTTTACCTAATTTTTGATATTGTAAAGCCATGATTATTATTTAATCCGTTTTCATTAATTCTGTGTTGCCATGAATATGTAGGATTTGCTTAATATGTTAGAATGGCATTTTTTAAAATTTTATTTTATGTTCTAGAATTTTATTTTCTCCATTAATGTTTGATAGATTTCTCAATTTGAATTTTTTTGTGTGTTAATTTACTGTGTTAACATGATTTGTACATGTTTTTAAATGTTATAGTCAGTTTTGATATGTTTTAGGACTTAAAATATGCTTGTTTAAGCTCAAAATAAATTTTTATTTTTATTTGCTTTTTCATGCATTTTATCTGTTTTTCATGTGACAGGCGGGGAAAAACCCCGACAGGTGGCTATCAGTCACAATGACAGATAGCCACATCATGAAGTCTTCTTTTTATCTCATTTCCAATTCTATTCATGCATGTTCTACATACTGTTTTTTTATTTTATTTTTAGAAATGCATATTTATTTTGTTATTTTATTTTATTATTGATACTAATTGTTTTTGTTTTTATTGATGTTTTTGTTCGAGCTAATACCTGTATGTGCATTGTGAGGCCTATATCTCGAGACTGGGGATCTTGAGGAATAATCCTAAACGATTCCATTTTTGTCCCTTTCACCCTTCTTATTTCTTTGCATTTATTTATGTTTCAAATATTTATTTGACTATTTATTTATTTGTTTGTTTTATTATTTATTTTCGATGTATTTATTTTAAGGATGTAATAACTTAGTAATAAATTATTTTTCTTATGTTAATATAAAATTCAACATAAAATCATTTTACTTAATTAAATTTGATTTTCCTTAATAAAAATGGACTGATGTCGAAATTTTACTCCAAAATCACACAATAAAAAAGAGTTCTCTTTTTATCAAAATTGGGATCACTCATCCCACATTTTTTAAAAATTGATAAGGACTTATTATACCTCTTTTGTAAAATATGCATGAGGAAATCAAAGTTCCCAACTTAAATCAATGCCATATTTATGTATGATATTTTTATATTTTATTGAATGATTTGCTCATGTAATAGATTAAGTAGTTTTTTATTCATTTTTTTATTTGCCGCTTCATTATGTGAATAATTTGTTTATTTCCGCTTATGCATCATGTGAGATGGGAGATAATGGACTAATACTAAAAACTCATTTATAAAAATACCTAACTAGGGTATAAGTAAGAGTGATGTCCCGAACACCATCTCTGTTTGGGCATCAAGTTATTTGCGCTTTTCCAATGTTATGTTAGGTGGAAACTCGATAATACCCACCTTTTGGACTTACTTAGATGCCATCGTAGGTTGACCATCAATAATAGAATTGTTGAATCCCTCTTTTATTATGAAGTGACCAATTTATGAATTTTATAAGTCTCATCTGATCTTAGACCTAAAAATAGGCCTCTAAGATCGATCTAAACATGAGTAGGATACAGAGCGCATCACAACAGGCATCACATCAAGAGTGATAGCATTTTTCAATAGTAAAACCTTAAATTTTGCAATTAAAACCTCATTGTAGCATTCTAAATATGCATAAGGGACAAGATCGATAAAAAAAACCCTTTAAAAACCTATGAAAACCAAAGATCAAGATCGGTACTTCCATTCTTCATCTTTAACATGACTAACAATTTCCTCATTGGGTAACTTTGATTTATGCTACCTCAAAACTCGATGTTTACAATTTTTGAGTAAAATAGATACTCAGATGCATAACCCCATGGTGGGAAAAATTTATATGCTAGTTGTGACCCCTAACTTTATAACCTTATCAAATCATTATAGAGTAAAAATAAATTTATATAATTGACCCTTACAGCAGGTAGGTTTTATATGCCAACCATAGCCTAACAAAATTCCCATAATTTGATAGATTAGAGCCTAAACCTACTTCTAAAATTTTCACTCTCACTTAAAAAATAATTAAGCATAAATTTTAGCCACATTTGTTCAACTAAAATACAAAAACTAAAACTAAACTAAATGACTAAAATAAAAACACTATACATAAAAGATTAAAAGTTGGAAACAGTTTTGATTTTTAAAGTCTCAGCTAGACTTTTGCAGCACCTGTCACTCATTATGCAAAGTCATAACCATCGATGCAACCTCAAACATATTTTTGAAATATGACTTTAAATGATGGTCATTAACTTTGAATTCTTTATCATCGCTCAGATTTTTGATCATAACCTCTCCATATGTTGTTGCATTGATAATCACATAAGGCCCTTCCCACCTCAACTTCAATATGCTCAGGAATAACCTTAATCTACTGTTATAAAGTAACACTTTCATTCCTAGAACAAATTTCTTTCTCACCAACTTTCAATCATGCCATTATTTATTTTTCTTTTATACCTCTTCGCTTGATGACAAGCCTAAAAACATATTTCCTCCAGCTTATTCATATACAAAATCCTATTTTCATTTGCATTTTCATATCACAATTAAGAAACTCAGTCACATAATATACTTTATACTCAAATTCAATAGGTGTAGACACTATGACCCGAGGCAGCCTAGATCAGAGTTATCCGATGATGATGATATAATATATTACTAACAGTAGGTTCGGATCCTAAGGCTCCAATCATGAATTTCGAACATTTTTTCAAAAGAATTTTGTGGATTTCCAAATGTTTGCAAATGATTTTAAGTGTCTTAGCAAAATGTGTATAAAAACCAAAGTTAGGACCTTCAATGGTGACATATAATTGTCTGTCGTCAAAGGTTGCCCATCGGTGGCTCATCATCTTTTGTATGGTCTAAATAAAAGGCATTTTAGGAAAATTATGGGTTAATGATAAGGGACGATGGCTTCTCATCGAAGGATGCCCGTCCTTAGCTTGAACCCAGAATTTCCCATATTTTTTGGATTTTGAAAAAGGCAATTTTGATTTTAGGGAGATTTCTTTCGGGTTTGGAGGATTTGATTTCCAAATTTGGAGAGTTTTAAAGAAACATTCAACCAAAAACTCTTCCTTAGGTATAAAACCAAAAAATCTAGGGTTTACAAAGAGAGGAATCATTTTTTTAATGAGCCACCATTAGAAAAGAAAAATTAATCTCTCTCTAAATCTTGTGCTCTAGTAATTCTTACTAACACACACACAAATGAATTTTAAATTTTTTGTAAAATAATAATCATGAATCGGAGTAGAGATTTGGACTATAATAATCACAAAGTCAGAATATCTCTTAAGGATAATATTTTAAGCTCATTCTCACTATCTCTCTTTAGATTTATTATGTATGTTCACATTATTCTTTGATACATATTAACATACTTTAACTATTATAATTGAGCAATATGCATGCTTAAATGAGATATGGTGTGTTTCTGAACTGCTAGGCATGGTAGAGGCATGTTGTGAATATTGATTTCTCCATTATTGCATATGTAAAACTTTCATTTTATTTTTTTTATTCTATAAATATGTGCCTATCTATGTATTTTATGTATAATTCACGATTATAAAATGATTTTGCCATGATTTAGCAGTAAATATCACATGTTTAGGGCTAAGAATTTTTTTTATGTGAGTTTCTTTTTTGTTTAGCCATGAGAATTTGCAAATTGGTGTTGTCCAAGGGTGATGAATAGGAAGATAACCTGATAGATGTTTGTCTATCATGCAATAGATATGACGTCATGGGTTCATCTCTTTGTCCCATCCCTCATTTGTTTACGGTCGTCCCTCACTCTGGTTTGACTATCCATGGCTATTTAACTAGATTTAACTACCAGATTACTAAAGGCAATTATAACATTCATACTTTTATCAATCCATCATGTATATAACCATAACCATTGCACAATAACGTTTCATAACCATACATAAATACAACCATCCTTATGCCTTACATATATTCACATATATTTCTCCACTTTAACTTTGAATTTATTTCTTTATTTTAGGTATAATATATGTTATTATTTCTATATCATGTATAATCTTACACATTCATTCCTATGTACAACTGTTGATGCATTTTAAATAACTATATTTCAAATTATTTACTTGAAATGTAACCTTTCACAAAGCTAACAATGTGCTCAATTTAATTTTATATCCTCATTAACTCAATACACACTTAATTTTATTCTATTTTTATTTTTATAGCATTATATACATATTACTATAATAATTCAAATTTGCTCATGCATTAATTCCACCATCACCCAGTATTACTATCTTTAGAATTGGTGTCACTATTGTCATTTTTATTACCCTTATATTAATATCACTAATATTAACACTCATATTATTAACATTATTATTTATATAATTATTTTTATCAATATAAACATAAAATTCATTTATTCATGGTCCATATAAGCTTCACTTTGCATGCATTTTCAATTTCCCATGCAACTTTTATTACTTAATCACTTTTTCTTTATTTTCCTATATATATATATATATATCATTGTTAGTATGGCCATTACCTTTATAATTAGTTACATAAATTTTATTTTCATTGTCCTTATTATTTATTAAACTTAACAAAAACTCCTAATTCAATTATTTATCTCCTTTTTCATTTTTTTCATTCATTTCAATCTTTATATCATCAATTATTTATTTCAAACTTCCATATGCTAGTGTTTCACTTAAGATACACATTTTTTATAATTTTTATTTTAGATATATTATACTTTCATAGTAAAATATCTTTAAATAAATTCTAAAAATTACTAATAAATTTGTATATTTATTCTAAAGTGTTATGTGTAACGGCCTCAATACCGGGTTAGCCGTGAACAATATTTTCCGACAGTGAATAGTATTTTTCGGGCCGAAAAGTGCACCCGAAAGTAAAAAATATTTTATTGGATCATCGGAAAGTATTGGTCATGGGGAGTATAGGGTTGAAATTTGAAGTGAAACCGAGGTCAAATAGATCACGAAAAGTCAAAAATATGAAAAATGTAGCGAGTCAATTTTTATTATCAGAAAATTGACTCAATATTGTATAAATATTTAAAAATAGTAAACAAACTCCAAAAATTACCAAAAATTGCAGTTAAGCCTAAAATAATATATAGATTATTTTGGCTGCAAAAAGTAAATTTTTCTATAACACCGGTATTTTTAGATTGGACTGATAAATTAAAATCGGATCGATAATGGGCTCCGATTGAGTTGAAAATTTATGTCCCACCTATTTTTTATGTGATAAAAATTATGAAATCGATTTTAATGTGAATATGAGCTTTGAAAGTAATAGCAAAAGTTTTAGGTACCAAAATAGTAAAATTATGGATAAATAACTATATATAAATAAATATATGAAAAGAAAAAAAAAAAGAAAAAAGAAAAAAGAAAATGAATGTCAGCAATTGTGGCCAATGGCCACAATCTTACAAAATCAAAGAAAGAAAGAAACATGGCACAAGAAAACAAAAGAATTAAAAAAACAAAGGTAGAATGGAAGCAGTGGTCGTCGAACACAAAGAAAAGAAAGAAAGAAAAAGAGAAAGGGAAAGAAAAAGAAAAGGAAGGAGAGACCGGCAACCACCGGCTGCCCCTCACGCCGGCCACCACCGCGACGGCGACAAGCGGCGTGCCCTCTCCCTCTCACTGGCGTCCGGCCTCCGTTGTGGTGGTCCGATCGTCTAGTTTTTCTATTTTTATTTTAAATGGGTTTTTTGTTCTTTCCGACGAATCAAGGCGGCGAATGGGGACACCACCGCCACTGATCAACTCCAGGCGATGAGGCGAGTCTTCCGGTATATTTCATCGCTCCTTAAACGCCAACGATCGGTAGATCGGAAATGGGTTTGGCGGGTGATTAAAGTCAAGATTTCGGCCAACCAAGAAAGAATTTGGATGCTTGACCACCGAAAAATGAATGGGGGGATCCTGATCTACAAGGTGGCAGTATCGGATTATCACCGACGATGCTCCGGTGATGCTTCGGTGACCGGTCCGGTGAACAAATTATTAAGAAAATCAAAACGAATTCGACCGTTAAGGTATGTGACTACGAAATCTTTTAATTTTCCTTAATTTGTTGAATTTTTCCTTTAAATTTATTAAGGAAAAATATTGAATTATTGATTAATATTGAAATTAATGTTATTATTGTTCAATTAAATTTTAATTAAGCCTAATATAGTGTATAAATTGAGTTAAAGAGATTTATTAAGAAATTTCCTTTGTGAATAAAAAATTTCCTTGTTAAAGAAATGAATTATTGTGTTATAAATTAATGAAATTAAGTCCTAATTGATAGAAGATGAAATAATATATATCCATAAATTGTTATGAAATTTATAGAAATTTATATGATTATTTTGGAATATGTATTGAATATTGTAATTGATAAAGTAGAGAATTTTTGTTGATTATGTTATATAATGATAATAAGCATAAAATAAATTGCCATGAATTTTTAATGAAATTTATGGAAATTTAGAGAATTGTTAAGTGTATGGTATATGATGAATTATGTTAAAATACTTCATGAAATAAGAAAATATTACAATAATTGAAAAGCAATGTTCACATAAATTTTTACGAAATTTATGTGATATATGAATTAAGTTAGAAAATAAATAGGGAATATGCTTAATTGAAATATTGAATTATTGCGAAATAATCCAATAAACAATTAAAAGCTGATAATTTAATATACATTTTGTATAAGAAAAAAAAAGAGATTAAATGATAAATTTGTAGAAAATAAAAAGTATAGTGAATAAATTAACCATAGTAAATGATTTGTGAATAGTAATCGTATGAGTGAATAGTAACCATATGAGTGAATAGTAACCATATAAATGAACAGTACCTAAAGGATTGCAAAATAATTCATAATTCGAATAAAATGGTGAATTATTATAAATAATTCACAACTCGTATAACATATTGCAATTTTCAAATAATCGCAAATTTAGACCGAAAAAGTAACAGATTGACTAAGAGTCAAAAAGTGAATAAAATGACTGTAAAAGTATATTTTTTAATTGTAAAGAAATAATTCAATAAGTGCCAAGAAAGAAAAGAGTGAATTATTCTGATATAATTCACAAAATATGGAAAAAATATATATATATCGAGAAAATAATTAATTAAATTATTTATAGTGAATTATTGTCAAATAATTCACACAAAAGTGATTGAAAAGAAAAAGAAAATGAAAAGAAAAAGTTATTGTATAGTCGATAGCACTAAAAAGATTGCGATTGACAAAATACACTGTTTTAAGCAAAATAAAAGAAATTAAAATTATTGAAGTTTGAAAATCATTCAGAAAGTTTTTTATTGTTTTTTTCCTTAGCAATAGTCAGGTAGTGATATTCTTATTCAGAATATAATTGGCTAGCCATAGGGACACCTCTGTACCGCGGTGCAAGTCATGGTGACTTGCTTTGCTATGGGTAGGATCTTTGATCTCCATAGCTTTAGTGTAAAGTGAAAGTGAAAGTGCATCTGTTTTCTACTCTGTGAGACTTGATCTTCCGAGATCATTTCTCTATCTGTTTAGTGGGACCTTTAGGTCCATGTTTCGTATATCCTTTTTGAGAGTCCTATCATATTGCATTAGGGGCATATTGAAAGGAATAAATTGGAAGTGTGAAAATAATTGAATGTAAATGTTATAAATGAAAAAGAACTTGATTGAAAGAAAATGAAAACTTTGGGATAAAATTGAAATTGTTCCCAAAGGTTGTAATTAATAAGCAATAATGAAAAGAAAATGGTTATAAAAATAAAATATTTATGAAAAGACCCATGAGATTGAATTTGTAATTTGTGTACCAATTATTATTTTAAGAAAATAAAGAGTTCAAAAAATAGTGCTAATTATGTATTTAAAGTCAAACATGACAATACTATATTTAAGTGTAAACATATGACTAAATAATAAATACTGAAAGTAAAGAGAAAGTGAAAAGTAAAATGATCAAAAGATAAACGATTGTTTAGTTAAAATGAAAAAGTTTCATTTAAAAAGAAAAGAAAATAAAGATTTGTATGCAGAGTGATCCAAAATACTTACATCACTTTGCAATAAAGATTATAAGCCTAAAGATTAAAGTGAATTAAAAGAATAGATAATGAAAATCGTATTTGAATTACCTAATGGAACTAGGAACAGAAAACTTGCCATTAAAGACATGAGTATTCCATGTAACTCGTAAAATGAAACGACAACTACGTCAAGTGATGCAAAAGTATAGGACAAAAGATAAGTAAAAGTAGAAGTAAGAAACGTAAAAGGAAAAATCAATTTGTAATCGAATCACAAGGAAAGTAGTGTAAAGTAAATTGAAAAGTATACGAACAAAGTAAAATGATTACCAAAAATGTTGGTAAACAATGAAAATAGTGTGAAAGAAATTAAAAATAAATTTCTGATAAATAAGAATAGAAGTTTGCACAATTTATGTAATTATATTAAAATTGGAAAGTTCTAGGATTAGTAGTCACCACTGAGCATTTCTAGTGCTCAGCACGTAGTGTTTACTGCGTGCAGGTTTTGAAGTATTGATGGAGCTTACGGAGAAGCAGAACTCGAAGATGAATAAAATTAGTTGTACTTTTATTTTTAGTATTTGTGGCATGTATATACTTAGACAGTGAGAGTATAGAACTAAACGGTATTTAAGGTAATGTTTGTTAAATAATAAATATTGTTACTGTTCTGATAATTTCAGTTAATGAGTTATAAATGACTATCATTGATATATGATTTGTTGTGCCTCTGAGAGGCTGTGTGAATTATTTGATTTTTTTAGGAGGCTAGTAAGTTCTAGCCATTGTGCTGCCAAAATTTCGTAAATTGAATAAAATATTAAATTGTACCAAAGTTGTTTGGCAATGATTGAAGTTTGAAAAAAAAAAATTTTACCGTTTACCGCTAACTTTCGCTTCGAAAAATACTGTTCTAATAAGGGTGTTACATTATGTCTATTAGATTTTCAATTATTTCACTTTTTAGCCAAAACTCTATTCGGCCATCATGTTCCAATTTCACATTTAATTCTTTTTCCACTAATTTTACTTTCATATCATTTGTTCTTTATTTGTAACCTCATTAATACAATTACTTCTTTTAAAATTATCATATTCCCTTATTTCACTCAAATCATAATATAATACATTCCTATATTATATTCATTTAAAGTCTAACAATTCAAAATAAATTAATATGAACTCCACTTTAACTCTACATTCATTTTATACTTTATACCCATAAAGTTAGCAAAATACACAATAAGATCTCATACTAAAGCATTCGACCATAGCTATTTTCACATCTTTAAATTATTTTTTATTTTTTTCTTTTTATCATTTATCCCATTATCTAAAATGCCAATTAACATATATCCAACCTTATTTTACTTTAATCATTAAATTAATCTAAATTAAATCCTAAAATCCTATTCAACCCTAACTAAGATTTCCACCGTAATTTGGTTCTTCCAATTCTAATCACGTAAATCATCATTTTAAAATTCCATCTTCATAATTTATTAACTTAAATTAAATTATACATGCAAATTCATTCAAACACACCATAAACATAAGCTTAAATCTACATAAGGTAAATAGAAATTAAAGGATATTGTATCCACTAAACTTGAATTCTTGTTCTTTAATATCTATTCCTTATTTTCTTTATGTTCTCTTTTTAAAATCACTTCCTCCTTGTTAAGACCCATTATGGCCAAATATGGAGCATAGGGTTTCCCTCAAATTATCCATTAAATAATCCAATTAACCATATAATCATGCTTACTACCCTCAAATCTACCTATAAAACTAATTAATTTCCATTAAAATCACTTCAATTTTTGGAGTAATACTTTATTTCCTCCTTCACTTGAACTCTTAAAATGATTATCTAGATAATTAAGATAAGAAAATAACTTGAGGTGATTATTTAAAGTGGAATTTATGGAAAGGAAATGAAAAAAAATCTTGAATTCTCTTTAGGTGTGTAGTTCACCATTATAAAGAAGAAGAAAACTGAAGAATTTTCTAGTCATTCGTAGATTTTTTCCATCCTTTTATATGCTCCTTAAATAGACTTGGGCTTCCTTCAACCAATTGGGCCAAACCAATTGAACCTAAATCCATTAATTAGCTATTATGTAATACTAATTTATTTCTCTCACTTTTCAAGCTCAATTCTTCATAAAAATGATTCCATAATTCTTAGAATATATAATTCAACCTCCATAAAAATTTTTAGCTCAATCAAAATCCATTTTTTTTCGGTTCACTAAAATCGATCCAATTAGCCAATTTTTGATGTTATCGTAAAATTCCTTTCTCATCGCCAAATGATTTTACATATAATTTAAGGTAGATCTAAAAATTTTTGTAATTTTTAGAGGTCATTTGCTATTTTTAGAGTTTCAATCAAACTTTTGATCAACCCAGATATTATTTAAATCAAAACCATAACTTTTTCTTTATTTTGACTTTTGAGGGCCTATTTGACCTCAATTTCATTTAAAATTACACCCTTAGACTAATCACGGCTAGTATTTCTCTAATATTTAATAAAATAATTTTTGCCCCAGGATGTCATCCATCACTACCTTTTTCTAACGCATACACATTTAACCTTATACTTCCAATAAATTCCAGTGTAGTATTCTCAATATAATTGCATCCAAAATACCTTTTTTATGGGTCATCAACTATTAAGCCCTTACTATTATCCTTATGGCCTAAGAAATACTATTCACAATAGTTACAATTTTTGAGCCATTATATAGTCACTATCAAAGCTATAAGGGAGAATCAAGTGTCCATCCTCAAGATAGCCAAGCAACTATTCAAAGGGTATCATATGGTAGTTATTAGTGATGAAGAGAAGTAAGGTAGCTTTCCTGACAGCCCCCAAGTCATCAATATGTTAAAGAAGATAAATTTTCTATCAGGTGTTGATTTGGGCAAGAATTTCCAAGGGATAGAAAGATAAGAAGGAGTTAGGCTTTATAGATTCCAGTAAGAAGGAGAAGGAAGCGATGAAAGGGTTTCCTCATATTTCTCAGAGTTTCATGCTAGCTTCAGGTCTTTACTTGTACTATGTAGAGAATGAGCCTCAAATGATAAATGGTGAGCTGGTACTAGGATTTGAGCTATTTAATGATGTCTTCGATTGGAAATAGGGCATTAGCAAGCTAGTCAAAGGTTTTTAGGGTGAAAAGATCTTGTTGCACCATTCTGCTTGGGAAAAAGAAGTGCCATAAGAGGTTATGATAATGAAGTTACTTGCCACCCAACTGGAAGGTAAAGAGAAGATAAGAGCTAAAGAACCACCTAAGGTTGATCCAAAAAGTGGAGAGACACCTGATGCTGACAAGATTGGAGGAGATGGTTTTATTAATATTGTTTATATTCCTAAGCTTTTTTATGAGAACAATGTTTGCTCTTTTGATTACATTAATAAGATGAATAATTTTGCTTACTTGTGTGATGTTTTTTCTAATTTCAATATGCATGATCATGATCATAAAACTATTATTAGGGGTGTGCAGAATCGAATCGAAACCAAAAATCAAACCGAATCGAATTGAATTTGGTCTGTTTGGTTCAGTTTTTTTGGTTTTCGGTTCATTCGGTTTTAAATCGAAATAAAAATTTGGTTTTATCGATTTGGTTTGGTTCTTGAAATTAAAAAATCGAAGGAACCGAACTGACCAAAGTTTATATATATATATATTTTATAGTATTAATATTTCAAATGATATGACTTGGATTGATGGTTTAGGAAACAAGCAAAGCTTCTTGAGGTCCAAGGTTCGAATCCCATGGCATGCGTCATGGCTTTTATGTTTTTCTTAAGGCAAATGTTTGGCGTGGGCATAGTTGGTCAGTGAGTGACAAATGGAAAAGAGAAACTTTTAATGAACGTTAGAATTTAGTTGCTGGAAATGGAGAAGTTGAAAATGAAAGTGATGTTACTTTGCACACTGTAGCGATAAAATACTGATTTGGCTTAATACGCACACCTGAATTCTAATTTAAATAATTTATTTGAACATGTAAACTTTATAATAACAAAAATAAATTCACATTGAATTTAAAATATTAAAATATATGACATTCAATTATATTGATATAATATCACATAACATACAAATAAATAAAAAAATTATCGAAATTAATAAAAAATCAATTTATTTTATTTTTAATCTGTCAATTTTACTGTATATGTAGGACATATATTTTTATTACAATAATTCAAATGCTACATCAGTATAATTGAATATCGCGTATTTTAATTTTGTAAAAATAGTGTAAATTTATATTTATTATTCATCAAACTGACAAATATAAATACTTAATATATTATTATTAAAATTTAGCTATTCAAATAAATTGTAAAGTCTAATTCGAACATCTCCATATATATTAAATATACTCGTAAAATAGTAGATACTAATTTTAAATTCTAAATAATACTTGGCATGCATGAAAAAGATAAAAAGGAAAATTCAGAAACAAGATCCCTCAATTGATTTTCGATGACTATCAATAAATTAAATTTTTTAATTTGGCAGTGAGTAATTGATTATTCTTGAAACAGAAAGTTTGACCATATTTCCTTTATTGCACGGCAGGAAATTGATAACATAAACATCAATTATTAAAAATATAGTTAGTATTGGACCTATAAGTTTTATGATATTATTATTATTTTTTTATGATAATGCTAGTCTCAAAATGTAGATATTTATTGGAGAATAAAGTAATGAAAGACTATTTCAAATATGTATAATTTTTTTATTGGAGATTTTTTAATGTATTTTTTAAAATATTATTTTGGTAGTATATTTTTTAATATAATTTTGATTAGTATTTATTATAGACATAATATAATAAATTTATGTATATTATTTTAATTTTAGTTATTTTAAATGAATTTATTTTGTTGAATATAAATTAATTTAATTTATGGATCCATATAGGTTAAAAGCCATATTAAAAATAAGCTTATGTTGGCCCAGAACCGATTGAACCGAACCAAACCGACCAAAATTATTTCGGTTCTCGGTTCTACAGAGTTTGATTTCGGTTCGGTTCTTATATTTCCTAAAGTTTGGTTTTCGGTTCAATCGATTTGATCCAAAACCGAACCAACCAAATGCTCACCCCTAACTATTATATTTAACATTAACTTCACTAACACATGTTTATTTAATATCGAAACAAAAAAAATCTAAAAGAAATTTTACTGGCATTAGATATAACTCTTGAAAAAAGAGAAAAATTTGAGAAAATATTAAAAAAGTATAAAAAAGCCTTTGCCATAACCTATAAAGACATTCCAAGAATAGAACAAAAGGTTGTTGAACATGCCATTCCAACATATCCTGGGTAGTTGAACAAAAACTTAAGAGGCTTAAGCTAAAATAGGCTGAGAGGGTTAAGAACGAGATCAAAAAGCAGATAGAGGATAAATTCTTAGTGGAAGTCCAATACCCTACGTGGATAGCAAATATAATCCTTGTGACAAAAGAAATATGGAAGAGTCAGGGTTTGTGTAGACTATAAAGATCTAAATAAGGCTTATCCTAAAGATGATTTCCTCTTACCTTATATAGATATTCTAGTTGATAGTTCAGTAGCTTGTGTGATGTACAATTTTATGGATGGGTACACTGGGTATAACCAAATTTTGAATAAAATAATGGATAGAATCAATATAGCTTTCATAACTGAATAGGGTACATATGTCTATCAAGTCATGTATTTTAGACTTAAAAATATGGGTGCTACTGACCAGAGGATGGCAACAAAGATTTTAGATGACTTGATCCATAAAGAAGTGGAGGTGTATATAAATGATATGATGATTAAATTTATCAATAGATAAGGTCATTTTGAGGCATTAGAGAAGTTTTTCTAGAGGATCTGTAAGTATAACCTTTACTTTAACCTTAAAAAGTATATCTTCAACGTTACTTCAGGTAAACTATTGGGCCATATGGTAAGCCAGAGAGGTATAAAAGTAGATTCTTACAAGGTAAAAGCCATTAGGGAGATGCCAATACCCTAGAAAGAGAAAAAAGTTGGAAGATTATTGGGTAAGATTCAATATATAAGTAGGTTTATTGCCAAGTTGATGTCAATCTACGAACCAATATTCAAGCTACTTAGGAAGGATAGGCCAGTGGTTTGAAATAAAGACTGTCGAAAAGCATTTGATATTATTAGGGAATATTTGCAACATCCACCGGTATTGAGACCACCTCAAGCAAGCAAACCTCTGATTCTATATTTAGCAATAAAAAATGGTTTGGTAGGGGCCATAATGGCATAAGAGGATGACTTTGAGGTTAAGTATACAGTGTACTATCTCAGTAAGAAGTTCCTCCCTTATGAGGTGAGTGTATAAAAGTTGAGAAGATCTATCTAGCGATAATATGGGCATCAAAGAAGCTAAGACACTACTTCTATTCTTACAGAATATAAGTCATGACAAAAGAGAATCCTCTTAGATATTTGCAAGAAGTGCCTTCACTATTAAAAAATTGGAAAGGTGGTTGATTCTCCTACAAGAGTTCTACATAGAGTATATCACTAAAAAAAACCATCAAAATGAGAGCAATGGCAAAGTTCTTAACCAACCAGCCATTAGAGCGTGAATAGATGATCTATAAATTGCTCGATGAAAATGTTGCAGCCATAATAATTCAAGGTTGATAGATATACTTTGATGGAGCTATGAACAGCAAAGGAGTAGGAGTAAGAGTGATTTTGGCCACCCCAGAAAGATAGAAGTTACCACTAGCTAAGAAACTTAGGTACAAAGCCACAAACAATGAAGTAAAGTATAAAGCTTGCATTTTTAGGTTAAAAACCTTGTTGGCTATAGAAGCAAAGTATGCATAAGTATTTGGGGATTCAGCTCTAGTGGTTTATCAAGTAAGAGGTGAATGGTCAGTAAAAGAAGAGCATTTGATGCCCTATCTCAAGTGCCTAAAGGTTTTTAGCAGTCAGTTTGAGAGTTTTACATTTGAATATATGCCTAGAGAAGAAAACCAGTTGGCAGATGTTGTGGCTACCTTAATGTCAATATGGGATAATCCGAAAGAGGTAATTATAAAGCCTGTATTGAGATCGATTTCTAACAAA